>JASDQU010330492.1:0-12895 GCA_032191745.1 Picea mariana | reverse complement strand
TCACCAAGAACCCCAGTCGTATACTGGGGGCCCTCATAAGGGTCTTTTCCACCATGGTACAAGACCATGGATCAACCCATGCCTCAGGCATGGGTACCCTGGACATTTCCAGGGGCCCTAGACATATCTAGGGGCTTTATCTGCTTAGTCTCAGACTAAGAACCCCAGTCATATATTGGGGGGCCCTAAGAAGGGTCTTTTGCCATGGCACTGACTGTTTGGTCCCAGACCAAGTACCCCAGGAGTGCACTGGGGGCCCTAGATCTCGTCTAGGGTCTTAGCCATCCTTCAGGAGAATGGCTCTCGCAGCTGCTATAAATTTAACACATACACTTCATTTATTGGATGATTAGCCAGACTGTCTGACATTGGTGGTAACCTGTGAGGAGGAAACTTTAACCTTGCTTTATACCTTAGCCTCTTCAAAGCCCCAGGTTGTCGGGGACGTCTCCCCTGGGCTAACCTCCCTAAACAAAAAGAACCTCCCCATTGAGGTGACATTGGGTGGGGAAGGTTCCTGTTACGCCAATTTGATCTCTATCCTTTAGCCTATGACCTAAACTACAAACTGTGCGATAACAGGACCCTTGCTTGATGGGCGTGCACACCTTGAAGGTTGATATGTGTCACTTAGAGTTGGAGTGCTTCACATGTAGACCTACCTAGTGTTTAGTTAGATTCCTTGTTGTGGACATTGTCCCCTTTGTTATTGTTGACCTCCCTCACCTATCATTCATATATATATATATATATAAGGGTTCTTGTGTTGTTGCAAAGGAAGGATTTAGGGTTAGGATTTGTCGTAAGAAGACAAGGGAAGCTAGGGTTTCGAAGAAACCCTAGAGGAGCAAAGGGAGCACTTACTCTTCTTGTGAGAGAAGAAGACTAGGGTTTTGTGGCATTTGGAAACCCTAGTACTATTTGGAGTGCTTGATGAGGAGAAGAGAGTGGGAGACTATCTTGTTTTCTCTTACACACTTGTGTGATGCAAGTGTAAGTGCCAAAGAGGACTTGCTAGTGTGCATCTTGCTTGTTGTGGATCTTTGGTGGAGCAACCAGCTTTGGTTGGGAGTGATTCCTAGCTAGGAAGAGTTGGTGGCTAGGGTTTTCTATTTCTAGTGGATGCCCTAGCTAGAGTTTGAAAAGCATGACTTGTACCAGCTTGTAATATGTTGTTGGTATGTACTTGGAAGGTGGAACTTCATCTTATATATATATATATGAAGAGTTCCTTGCTGTCCAAACTTTGTGTACTTGTAGATCTGATTTCTAGTGTGTATCTTGCTTGTTGTGGATCTTTGGTGGAGCGACCAGCTTTGCGTGGGAGTGATTCCTAACTAGAAGGAGCTGGTGGCTAAGGTTTACTATTTCTGGTGGATGCCCTAGCTAGGGTTTGAAGAGCATGATTTGTACCAGCTTGTATTACATTGTTGGTACATACTTGTAACTTCATCATATATATATATATATAAAGAGTTCCTTGCTGTCCAAATTTTGTGTACTTGTAGATCTGATTTTCAGCTTATGTTCTCATCAGATTGAGTAGTTTTTAGTGCTGATTATGCATGCTGATTTGACTTAACAGTGGGCAGATTTTGTTAAATGATTTGACTAGCATATAGAAGCTAAGTGAGTAAATTTATGGCTGTAATAAATCTGCTGTAATAGGTTATTTTCAGATCCGGTTTATGTTGGGAAGAGTGCCCTAGGGGCTGGAAACATTGTTCCCTTGAGGTCCACTTGTTCGGTGTTTATCTTCTTGAGCTATCTTGTGATTTAGTTGGACGGAAGTGAAATATATATTACTGTAATTTATATTACTGTAATTTATATTACTGAAAGTTCACATGAAATAGTTCTGGAGTACCTCAAGGTTGAGGTGAAATTTTTTTACTTTACATTAAAAGCCATTCCAAGAAATTTCAACATAGGATATGCATAGCTAGCTGGTACCTCCCATTTCTGAGTTCATTTGAGATTCAATTTCTATTTGGATTACATTCCGTTGTCACAGTAATCGTAAAAAGTAGATTGGGGAAATAAATTTTCTGATTATTATTTGCCCCATTCCCTCGACAGAGGGGAGGCGGGTGACACCACACAAGCCAACAGATGATATCTCATAGAATAATAAATCCAAAGTCTCAAACACTGGACGAAATGGTAAAAAGTTAATAACAATGTGCACCCTAGGGCTATGACATTCGGTACATTGTACACTCTATTTCACATGCACCTTAGGCGAGTTAGGTTTAGTCCAATGGGTAGCATGTAGCTTTTCCAAACTAGCGGTCATGAACTAAATCGAAAATGAAAATAACATCCGAAGGTGGAGGTAAGGCACAGAGCTTAAGAAAGTTTCAAATTGACTAAAGTGGACAGAAAATGCTGACTAAAGCGGACAGAAAATGCTATGTAAGGGGAAAATTCAAAAAATTAATCAAATGTCCTGAAATACTAATATATACCTCTCAGCTACTCTCCCAATAATAACTCTCAATCTAAATAGATTTTTGGTTTCCAAGAAAATATTTCAGAAGCACACAAGTAAATTGAAATAAAATATCAATTCCTATGAAGCCATCATGCACCTAAAATATAAACCCCAATGTCGGTAAGGAACTATATGGTGTACAGAGTACAAGGCTGGAGCCTCTATATTTTTCAAATATTATTTCCCTTTTTGGGGGATAACATTTATTTTATTGGACCAAAAGAGACTGAGATTAATCTGTTTTCAAAATCTTAAATATGTGCTATAATACGGTTGTTTGGATTTTCAGCTGATAAGAGTTGTGCTTTGAGTCACATCTGGCACATTCACGATTGCATCATGTATTATAATAATCAGGCCATTTGCCAACGAGGCATCAATTTACTGGAACTGAGAAGGCTAAGATATGATAGAAATCTTGGGAAATTTTGACAAAATAATAACGCAAACCTGACACCTGGTCGTGGGAAGTCCATTCTTTGAAGTGTGGCTACTTAAGATATATTTCTTAAACACTTTGAAAAATTAAACATACAAATGATTTTTTTTTTAAATCAGGGCATTTCATTGTCACTCCAGTGTCAAATCAGAGAACAATTCAAGCAATAACCCGCAATGAGAATCCAAATCGACAAGGGAAAGGCCAATTGGGCAAGTGTTCAAATCTCATTGGGAACATCCTAATCCTACAGGCTGGAAAGGCCAATTGGGCAAGTGTTCAAATCTCATTGGGAACATCCTAATCCTACAGGCTGCTTGTCTAAAGCAAACGAAAATGTTACCTGGCCTGGGAAACATGGAATGTTAATGATATAAAGTGACCAAAAGATAAATTATCAAAACTGGCTCTCATAACTAGCGCAAACAATGAATGATAAACAAAATGAAAATGGGGCAAAATGTCGCATACCCACTCCATGAGACTGCCATCCGCTTCCATACGCGATGCTGCCCAAGGCTGAGAAGGTCATTCAACTGGTGCCCACATACTCGTATTCACAGTAGAATTCATCAGATACATACAAACTGCATATACACTGGTTTCACTGTAAACAATTGCTTAGAAAGTGATAGAAACATCCAGACTTACATGGTCGTAGTTTGAAGCAATGCGATTGAAGAGGCTTTGTCTGTGGCCTGTTTGACGCAAATTCCATGCTTCCTCTACTGAGGAGTGCACCGAAGAGGAAGCATTACATGATTTAATAGCGTGGACTACGGATCTTGGAAGGGCGGAAGAATCAAGCATGCCATGGACAGTACAATGCGAATTCAAACTGTACAAGCAATCCATCGGCAAAGGATGGCTACACTAGTACGGTGGTGAAATGCAAAATAATCTATATGGAAGATATTGTTTGGATATGGGACACCCGTTGGGATTGTATATCGTGTGAGTGAAATGGAGAAGCTCGTGGAAATATTTTCAGTGCAATAGACTTAGAGTTGGATATCGATCCCAGTCCTTTTACTCTTACCGATAAATCTTTTGTCAACAAATGTTCTCTAATCGCAGACATTCATTTAAACTTTGGTATTATGTTCTTGTAAGTGTGAAGGTGAAGTGTCGAGATGATTCAATCTTTGAAGTTATAAATCTCTAGAATTTTAACAATATTTTTGTGAACATATAAGTGTTATTGATAGACGTTACATATCTTAGAATGCATTTTTAATGTAATGAATTATTATTTTAATTTATATTATATTTTATTGTTAAATATGGGTTATATTTTAGGTACAAGTTTAAATAATTATATTTTAGGTACAAGTCTAAACATTTTATTTTTTGAAATTTTTTGGGTAATTATTACTAGAAGAATTTGGTGATGTAATTGTTGGTAAAATTGCAATTTTTCATTACTCAAATTGCAATTTTGAATGTATAGATGGACCCGCACCCTGAAAAACTTCTAATTCATTGGGATTGTGCAATCTCAGCAAACGATATCTGTGATTTCAATAATTCTTATAAATTTCTGACTAGATTTTGGACAAAACTGATCGAAAAACGTAGTTGAGAAAGGTTTAAAAAGTAGAATGTTTAGACTACATAGTGGTTTAGTGGTGAGTATCAAAGTTGATAGATGTTGCATRTCTCTATATTAGATTGTAGAGTGCATTTTTCAATATAATGAATTGYTATCTCAATTTATATTATATTTCATTATTAAACATGGGTTGTGATTTAGTGGTGAGTATCCAGGCATGTCAAGCCACTCAAGATTCTCTACCAACCAAGCAAATCAAGATTCTCTACCCATTTAAATACAAAGATATATGAATGTTCAAGCACTCTCATTCAATATATGTGAATGTTGAAGCACTCTAATTCCATTGCCCATCTACATAGAAAGTGACCTTCAACTATGTTAAATTAAATAATGTACTTTGTGTTCTAAATGCATTGAAATACACAAATATGTGAATGTTCAAGCACTCTAATTCTATTGCCCATCCACAGAAAAAGTGACCTTCAACTATGTTAAATTAAATAATACACTTTGTGTTCTAAATGCACAATCATAGCACTTAATTAACCACACATTTCATTCAACCCAATACCTATTCATAATTACAACTTCGAATACAATATATGGTTGTAGGTTACCGCTATTGTTGTTTCTAATTTGAACAATACAAGAGAGTGTCGTATGGTGTGATTAGTCAGCCAATAACTTAAATCAACGAAAGAGTTGACCACAAAATTAGTTGTATAACGTGGTGTGCATAGTAGGTTTCACCCAAGCGGCTTAGTAAGCTAACCAATAACTCCATTAAATGAGAAAATACCATGTGGGTGCAACAAACAACTCACAATATAGGTAAATTAACGTTATATACGAGGAATTAGCAAAGATCGATGATTCAAGCAATTGATATGATTGTGATCTTGGGTTATAGTTTATGGTTCCCAACACACCAGCCATGATCACATTAAATGTTTTATGTCATGTAATTCAATCCAAGCCAAACAACTATTCAAGTGTCAAATAGTTAATAGCCAACAACATAATTGAAATTAGCATTGGGAAGAGTAGTGTATCTTAGGGACAATTAAAGATGAAACCAATCTAAATGAGGAGCGAGAGAATATGTTATGCATAGAGTGTTATTGCACAAAGTTCTAACAGCCAATAATTTGTTGGTGATAAATACAACCCAACAATGTTAACTTAGGAGTGGAATTTGCATTGAAAGGTATACATCATAAATATACCAACTAAAACAAACACAATAGTAACATTCACAATAGACAAAGATATTTACCTTGGAAACCCAAATGGAAAAACCAACATTTAGTGGGGATTTTATTTTGCTCGGGAAATTGTTACAAGGGTAAACTATGCATCCCCAATCAAGGTTTTAATGCATTCTTACTCACTAGCAAAATTGTAGATGGCTATGGCTCAAAGACAACCTTCAGTCTTCAAAATAGGTTCTTCTTCCTAAATCATTCATTTTTCACTATTGCCTTCTTCTTCATTTCCCCTTAAGCTCTCCTGCTCTTCTCTTCCTTCTTCTCCTTTGTTTCCAACATCACTCTTTTAATAGAGTTTCCTTAGAAGGCCAATCATCAGATGAGTATTTTCATCTTCCATGGCTTTTGGCTCTTGGACAAACTTTACAAAATTACATTTTTATTACAAAGTTGAAAAGAGAGACTATTCAGAGGATCCATTTCATATTAGAATTAATATTAGACCTTGCAATAAACTATTCCAAGGCACCAAACACAACATGTCTCACAACACGAGTGTTGGGACTAAACATGATAATAAATGGTGACGACCCTCCTACTGATAGAAATGTTGATTGATTGTGAGATGAATATGTGTTCTTGTTAGGTCTTCTCTTCCTCCTTTGTGGGATGTGTTGTCTAAGTGCATGTGCGTGAATAATAAACAATGTGTATTATCATGCCCCATTGTTTGTTATCATGTTTGGTTCCAACATACATGCATGTGTGTGAATAATAAACAATGTGTATTATTATGTCCCATTATTTATTATCATGTTTAGTTCCAACATACATGTTGTGAGATACATAATGTTTGGTGTCTTGAATAGTTTCTTATGAGGCCTGGTCCGCAACATCGTATAAGTTTCACTCCCAACGTACCACAATCCTTATGCTAATGAAGGTGTGCATAGAGGTAATACTAACAAAATGGTTAATTGGTTGTGTAATGAATATGTGTGCTTGTTAAGCATCCCCTCCCTCCTTTGTGGGATGTGTTGTTCAGATGTATGTGTGTGTGTGTGTGAATAATAAACAATTGAATGCGTCATGTTTGGCAACTTCAATACATCGCATCTGCTCTATTAAGTTTAAAAAAAAAACACTTTCAAATATACGCGTGTGCATGTGCATGTAATAAATTGAAAAAATTCTTTGAATGGAAGTGCTTGTGTTTAATAGTTTGACCCACAATGGGTCATTTTCCTTGTACAAGTAGACCACTTCTAGTGATAAACTTCTTGAAATTAGTTGTAATATTTTTATTAAACTTAAATTACCTGAGTGCTTATGTTTAATGGATCGGCCCATAAAGGGTTATTTTCCTTATTCAAGTAAGCCGCTTGTAGTACTCAACCTCTTAGATTAGTTATAATACCTCTATTAACTTAAATTACATGTGCAAGCAAACCACTTGTAGTGCTTCACCACTTCAAACTAATTGTAATGTTTCTAGTAAATTTAAAGAATACACTCTCTTTTTTTATTGAAATCATAGATGATTTTAGGGGCTAAATTTCACAAATGAGCTATTTTTCCATGGTTTTTCCCAAAAAAAGATTCACCAATTTCCATTTTTTCTATAAACGATTCACCCAAATTCCATAGAATAAAATTATTTTACCTTAAAATTTGCCAAAATTCAATAGAAACTATATTAAATCCTCAAAAATTTAAATATTTTTACAAAACTATCGCCAAACATTTTAGATTTTGCATATTAAGGACTAGTAAGATTAGCCCAAGTTTCTACATTTTAATATAAATTTCCATCCTTAAAATTATGCCTGATTGAAATGGTTAGAGTTTGTATTGAAAAAGAGTTGTGGCCACACTAGACAACTTGATAATACAAAGTTCAAGAAGGTGGTAAACTTGTAGTTCTTTCCTCCTCCCATCAAATAATTAGGGGGGAGAAGATGAAGTTTCTTATAGATACTTTTTATGTCATAATCCTAAGTACAAGGATAAATTCTTACAAATTAATTACATAATGGAATGCATAAAAAACACATAACTATTGTTTGCAAACTACTATCCCCCCTTAAACAAGTGAGAATCCAAGGTTAATTGATGACTCGATAGAATATTTGATTATGCCTCATATTCTTTATGGTCCCGACTATATTTATTTCCCCTTGTGAGAGGAAGGGAGGGATTTGGTTCTTTCTTCATGAATTCGGTGAAAGTAAGAGATTCAAATGTTTTAGATGGACAGCCTTGTGGCATTGGAATAGTAGAAGGGGCTACATTCTTTCTCACTACTTCCTCCTCTTCTCAATCTATTTATTCCTCTTCCTATGCTCAACAACACAGGTATTCCAACAGACGACGAACACCTTCAGTAACCACTCACACAACTAGATCAAATATCAACACACCGATATTTTAACGTGGTAAAACCCCTACGGGGAAACATCCGCGACCCCAGCCAACGTGACCACTTGGAGCAGTTTATTAATGCAAAAGAAAAATATTACAGAGAGATTTTACAAGAGAGTTTCTCACAATCGATCATCGGCAAATGACCCTCCATGCTCTTTAAATAGAGATCATGGACCATTGATTTGTGGCTTAACACCCGATTGGTCCATGATCTCTATTTAAANATCAAATATCAACACACCGATATTTTAACGTGGTAAAACCCCTACGGGGAAACATCCGCGACCCCAGCCAACGTGACCACTTGGAGCAGTTTATTAATGCAAAAGAAAAATATTACGGAGAGATTTTACAAGAGAGTTTCTCACAATCGATCATCGGCAAATGACCCTCCATGCTCTTTAAATAGAGATCATGGACCAATCGGGTGTTAAGCCACAAATCAATGGTCGTTAAGATCAAGGAGAATATGAATCATCATATCACTCTATGTCGGGAACATATCGTGATAGTCGAATTTCCTAGCTACAAATGCATAGTAATGCATACTAAAGAAACACACTTTTACCTAACGACACATTAGACCAAGTAGATCTTAACTAACAACTAAGTGTCTAAATATCCTAACATCCCCCCTTAAGAACAACTTGCTTGGGATAGGATTGAAGGATTTACAATAGTGACACAATAGGAGAAGGAAGGAGCCATTAGAGCCTATCCCCCCTTAATGACAACTTCTTGAACTCCTAACATAGATCGAAGTTTGGAAAACTTTGCTTCTGTAAGAGACTTTGTGAAAATCTCTGCAACTTGATCTTCTGTAGGGAAAAAGAGCACTTCAATAACTTGATCATGAATGGGATTTCTGATGAAGTGCATGTAGAGCTCAATGTGTTTGTTGTGTTGATGTTGAACTGGGTCTTTGGCAAGCTTGATGGCACTCTGATTGTCACACTAAAGGTTGGTACAATGTTGTTGCTGGAATCCAAACTCTAAAACGATCTGTCGAAGCCACAAGGATTCTTGATTTGCATTTATCGTTGCTCGATACTCTTCTTTTGTTGAAGAAAGTACAATAGCCTGTTGTTTCTTACAGGACCAAGTGACAGGTCCTTAACCAAGGCTGAAAACATAACCTGTAGTAGAATTCTGATCATTAGGGTCACTGACCCAATCTAAATCAGTGAAACCAACCAATAAAGGAGTCCCCCCTGAACTGTAATGTATCTCGAACTGAACTGTACCCCGAACATACCGAAGTATCATTTTAGCTACTTTCCAATGGATTTCATGGGGTGTTTGCATATACCGAGCAACAAGACCAACAATAAAGGAAAGATCACGATGGGTATGAGTCAAGTATAAGAGGCTACCAACTAACTAACAGTACAAGGTGGCATCAAATTTGGGAGAAGTACAAGTGGAAGCAAGCTTGACTCCAGACTGGAAGGGAGAAGGGGTTGGTTTACAATTGTCCATGTGAAAGCAATGAAGAAGGTCACAATCATACTTAGACTGGGAAAGAAAAATTCCTTCATTGGTTTGCAAAACTTGGAGGCCAAGGAAATAGTGCAAAAAGCCTAAGTTTGTCATTTCAAATTTCTTCTTGAGGTTGGTTTTCACATGGTTTAAAATTTTTGAGTCACTGCCAGTAAGGATAAGGTCAACAACATAAAGGACAAGGATTATGAAATGGCTTCCTACTTTCTTGGTATAGACATTAGGATCAGAATGGATTCTAAAGAATCTAGTGTCAATAAGAAAGTTGTCCATTTTGGCATACCAAGCTCGGGGAGTTTGCTTGAGACCATAAAGAGATTTCTTAAGGTGACAAACAAGGCTAGAGTCATTTTGGACATAGCCAGGAGATTGTTCCATGTAGATTTCTTCTTTCAAATCTCCATGCAAGAAGGCGGATTTAACATCCATCTAATGGACCTCCCATTTATGTGAGGCATCAAGGGAAATAATAAGGTGGATGGAATTCATTTTGGCTACAGGGGTAAAGGTTGTTTCATTATAGTCAATTCCTTCAACTTGAGAAAATCCTTTGGCAACTAACCGAGCCTTGTGTATTTCAACACTTCCATTTGATGCATACTTAGTTCTATAGACCCATTTACATCTGACAAGTTTTCTTCCTTTTGGAAGAGGTACAAGATCCCACGTATCGTTTGTCATTAAAGAACGATACTCTTCATTCATTGTTGTATCCCAATCTGGATGACCTGAAGCTTTTGCAAATGTCTTTGGATTACGAGTCTCTGAAACTTGAGCCAAAAGAGAAGAGCCTCGTTGGAACTGTGAACATGTCTGACGCTGATTTGAAGGATCATCAACAATATCACCAACTGCTTCTCATGTTGAACGAACCCATCTAGGAAGTGATGGAGTCAGTGTTGGTTCAGGTTCAAAGGACTCATTTGGAGGAAGGTGAGTAGGTGGAGGTGGATTTTCATCCTCACTTTTATCATCTAAAGAAGAAACCGGAATAGGAACATAAGAAGGCACAAACGTCGAAGATGGCTCGCAGGCCGAAGAAGGCACAATCATTGAATTAGGCTCGTAGGCCAAGATATTTTCATCAAATTTAACATCTCTTCTAACAATAATTTCATTACAATGTGGTTGAATAAGTATATAACCTTTGACATCTTCAGAATAACCAACAAATATACACTTCTCACTTTTAGGCTACAATGCTTTCCTTTTCTCATCAGGAATGTGAGCCCATGCTATACTACCAAATACACGGAAGTGACTTACATCTGGTTCAATTTTAGTCCAAGCTTCTTACAATGTTATATTTTTAAGAGCCTTTATGGGAGTGTGATTTACTATGTAATTTGCACAGTTGATGGCTTCCGCCCAATACTTTAGACTTAATCCCTTAGATTGGATCATACAATTAGCCATTTATTTTAATGTGCGGTTCTTTCTCTCAGCAACAACATTTTTTTGTGGTGTATATGGAACAATGTGTTGCATTTGGATGCCCTGTGTAGTGCAGTAACTTGTAAAATTATTATTCACATATTCGCCTCCATTATCTATTCTTAACCTTTGAATTTGATGTCCAAATTGCTTTTCTACAAGGGCCTTGTAAACCAAAAACTTGTCAAAAAMATTTCTCTTAAGTTTTAAGAAGTAAACCTAAGTACRTCTGGAAAAGTCATCAATGAAATTTAAGAAATACTTGCACCCAAAAAAAAGAAGGAGAAGAAAGTGGACCACACAAGTCACTGTGAACAAGTTGCAAAGGGCCYGAGGTGTGCCAAGAGGCACGTTTKTCAAAATTGTCTCAATGATGTTTGTCAAGAACATAACCAACACAAACACCATCTCTGCATGAAACAAGAGGAAGACCAGTCACCATATGTTGATTACGTACTTGTTGCAATGAGCGATAGTTTAGATGACCAAACTGTTTATGCCAAAGTTTACTCAGGTCACCGCTATGAGCAACAAAAACTGGTGGAAAATATGATGACCCAAAGTTGTCAAACTTGTACAACCTGGTAATATCATTAGCAAATCCAGTTGCAAGATCATGCTTAGGATATTTTAGATCCTTGATTACAACTTGGTGAGGTGAAAACTCTACGGTTTTACCTTCACCTGAATGAGTGATTTGATATACTGATAGAAGGTTACAAGAAAGACTTGGAACACATAATACATCATTGAAATGACCATTATCTACTTGAACTGTTCCAGATCCTACAATATTAAGAGATCTATCATCACCAACAAATATTTTCTTGGTGTTACATTCATTTAGAGCATAAAATATGTCGTTATCCTTAGCCATATGATAAGATGCTCCATAATCCATAAGCCACTCATCAGAAGAAGAAGTAGAAGTTGCATTGAAGGAGAAACCAGAAGCAAAAAGTGCATGTCCATGAGAAGAAGAAGAAGAAGTAGAATCAATATTGATGTTGTGATTCTTTATTGTTGCTTCTAAAGCTTCCATATTCTTGAAACATTTGGACTCATCATGACCATCTTTATCACAAAAGTTGCATTGTCTATCAATCTTCTTATTTTTAGATTTTGCTCCTTTGTTATCATTGGGAGTTGAAGTTGCCTGAGTGGGTTTGGGACCCTTATGTTGCTTGTTGTTGTGGTGAGGATGTTGCTTCTTGGGATTCTTGGGTTTATCTTTCTGTTGGGAGACTAATGCTTTGTTGGAGGTACCTATAGTGTTGATCACTCCAAGTTGTACAAGCTTATCTTGCTCTCTAATCAAAGCATCACAAAAGGACTCAAGAGTGGGTTTTTGATAAGCTTTCCCTAGAGCCTCTCTCATGGCATAAAAGGTAGATACAAACACAAAATATGCACTACCTAGCTTAGAAAGAATAGTATAGATGCAACGCTCTTCCTCCATCTTCATCTCACATTCTTCACATAAAATTCTGAGTGTTTTAAACTTAGATAGATAGTCTTCAATGCAAGAAAAATCATTTGGACTTAAAGTCAATATTTGATTTTCTAATTGATGTTCTTGAATAATATTGTGTTCACCAAACACAAATTCAAGCTTTTCCCAAGCTTCATCAGGGTCATCAATTTCTTTAGGGTAGAACCTTAAATTAGGAGAGATGGACATTCTGATCAGTCCACGTGCTTCGTCACTCCTATTAGCCCATTTGACTTTCTTATCAGCATCAGTGGGTTATTTTTCCTTTCCCAAGGTAATTCAGTACAGGCCTTTACTTCTTAATAAATCCTCCATATGGGATTTCCATTGGAAGTAGTTGGTGTTGGTA
>JASDQU010330491.1:0-12895 GCA_032191745.1 Picea mariana | reverse complement strand
GGTGTTAGAATAAAGCTTACTTTAGTAAGAGATAACTGTTGTAACTGTGAGTTTCAACGAGACTGTTGTAACTGTGAGTTTTCTAGGTTTACTATTATTAGCTAATCAGATCCACTTAAGTCAGTGATCTGCATGCTATATATGTAACCTCCATTTGTTTGTTAAGGGATGAAAAGCGTTTTGTGTTGTGTGAATTAATTCTTCCATTTTAACTATTTATGGTGGCCCCGCTTATTAGTGTCAAAAACCACCGTCGAATTGAAAACATGGATAGCTAGGCGTAGGCATCGAATAATCTGGTATGTTGTAGCATTGTCCATATCATTGGAAATATCTTCCATGCTAGGCTCCAAGCAGAAGTCATCACATGAGATCTTGATATGGGAATCCCCAGATTCATCTCTCTAGACCTCTCTGTACTCCTTAAATATTCAGACCCTTGAAGCCTACATCATTATTGCTGAACGTATGAAGCTCTCTTTAAATAACGACAAACTTTTTGAATTTCTAGTGGTGCTAGTGCTGGGAAGAAGTAGAGGCGGAGTTCTGTAGGCTTGGGGCGAAGGATGTTTCATTGCCTGCAATTTCAGGGAAGATAAACATTGTGGCGTGGCTTCGTTGGTCATCATTTGCTGCTTGATATCAACATTTGTTGCTGCTCGACATGCAACAGGTACAGCATGTGATATCACCCAATCGGTGAACTATCCCGTGGCATACCATGAGCAGCTGAAGAGTACGGCAGCCTTGTTCACCCTCACGAACCAATACAACTAGAGCCCATGGAAGGAGAGATTTAGTAACACAAAACTCCTCATGCTTGAATGATATCTAGCAAATGTAATGCCCATGTGGAACCTTGTATTTACCAGGTTCTCTGAATAATTAACTTGTCGACAGATATATCGCTCACAGGAACGCAGTCTTCTGTGTTGAAACAATTTTGTTGCAAATTATATCTCTATTTACCTTTCTGTTGAAGTTGTTTCGATCATCAGTCGAAGGATTTCCTTATGCGTTGTTGTAGCGTATCGATTTTATAAATATAAATTCTTTATTGGCAGATTCCCCTATCGCTTTTGCAGTTTCTTTCTGCATAGATATTTGAACGGGATTTTTGCTTGATGTGTAACAAAGCTGGATGCCCACTCATTTTGCAGTGACTGCAATAGTTGTGTGACTTCATGTCTGTCTCGCCTTCACCCTAAGAGGCTTTTCTCTTCCAATACTTTGCAACACTCTTGCTATTCCAAGATTTTCGAGGAGACTTTGATTTCCTCCGGAACCTCTTTCTTGATCTATCGCTTTCAAAAAGTGATGTACCATTGTTTTTCTTAGATGGTGTGTACCATCATTTTTCTTAGATGGTGTTGGTGATGATTCAATGTTTTTGCTTGAAAAATCCTCTGTTTCTACTGCTTTTGGGCATTCTCCTTCACCATAACCCAATTCTGCAAATTGGGGCCTTTCTACAACCTCTAGTGGTTGAATGATTCCTTGGCCATTTACACCAAGTCCTCCTCCTTTATACCCCATATTTCTTAGCAATTTCAAGCCAATGTCCTTGGTGTGTCTTTCAAAAACTCCAAAAGAGGCATCATCATTAATAAGGGAAGGAATTGAACATGGAAAATTCTTTACCTCCATTCATGTTTGTGACTCTTGGTCATCTTCCTAAAGTTTAACCAAGTACTCCTCCTAGTGTCTAAAGAGCATCCTCTATTATATGACAATATGTGCAACCATCAACATTTTCATGACAAGAACTATCACTGATATACCTGCCATGGCCGCAAGTTTGTCTCATCTTGGATGGACTTTCTTCTTCTCTTGTAGTGGAATATTCTCCAACTTGTACCTCCATAGTCTTCTCTAACATGAGTTTCAATTTCTGATTCTCATCCTCTGCAACTTGTAGAAGCCTTTTGAACTCTACATTCTCTACCTGGATTGGTTTATTTCTTCAAGCTCTTTGAGCCATGAATTCTTTGATGTTTTTCCCATATTGTCTTCAACACCTGCAATCCCTTTCAACCCTGCTCTGATACCACTTGATCTGAACCGAGTGACACTGAAACCAAACTTGATTTGGTTCTAGGCCACTTAATTAAGGTCATATTTACAAATTCAGAGCTATTGAACTTGATTGCATCAAAGGTGGAAATATCAACTTATGAAGGCTTGAATCCAAATTTAATAGTCATAATTGCAGAAATAAAACATGCATAAGAAAACATGAGACAAAAGATCATCGAGTTGTTAATGGAGTTCACCAAAACCTTCCGGCTATGTCTCCAGATTTGCTTGGAATAAAAATCGCTTTATTGTCCTTCCCAAAGGGATGAAACCTAGAGCATCCTTCGCTTACAAAGAGAACTTAAGGCTCTCACATAAGTGACATTTCTTTAGACACCAAAAGGATTAAATTCCTTCACATGGAGGGAGCTCAACTCTCCCAATGAAGGATATCACATAAGGAATTAAATAGATTTTTCAATCAAGAGAGCATAACTCCCCAGATCCACAATAATAGGATCTCATGATTTTTAAGGAAAAAAAAGATCCATAATAACATGATATCATGATTTTTGAGGAAAAACCAGATCCACAACAATAGGATCTCATAACAACTCAATGGAAAAACTAAGAGAGAATATCAAAGAACTCATGAGACTCTCAACCAAGTCCATGAGACTCACAACCACCCTTTGAGAATAGAAAATTAGTTGTGAGGTGGATTCTCAAACAAAACTAATTTCTCATTTTACAATTAAATGAATAATATGTGAGATTCCCAAACTCACTTCAAGCATTAATCATTTTTCAATTTGAATGACTAATACATGAGTTTCTCATACTCATTTCAAGGATTAATCATTTTTTTTTAACTTTGTCATCTATAATCAAACTTTTAATCATTTATCCCGTGGTGTGCAAAGTAGGAATTTTCCATGTGGAAATCCTCCTGGATCAATGGGAAATTGAACATTTATTTTTGGTCTCCATCATTATCCATTGTGTGGTGATATTGGGATCCTTCTCACTCTGATATATTCTAAAAATCTCTTTCTTCCTCGTCTAAGAAATCCACAAAAGTTTATGCTCCCTCACAATCGACTTGTTTTTTCCCTTGATGCCTAGGGATTGGTTCAATGTCGGCCCAGTTTTAGGTAAAAAATTTCCCAATCTATCTATAGGTTTATTCATGCATCTAAAAATTATTGAACAAAATGAAATCTAGTTAAAAAAATAAATCTTGATAGAATTGTAAAATGTATGCATCAAAACTATTTATTTTTTTGTCAAAATAATAAAAATGATAGAGATGATATGTAGTCTTTATCACCTCGTCGAGTGCTAAAATTCACAGTCCCTAGAATATAAGAAACAATTTTGTAATCCTCATATCAATACTTTAAATGTTAACTTGGGGTTCCTACAAACTTGAGATGTGGTGTGCATTATGTATACAAACCCCACACATGCATGTATCTACAGGGAGAGACTTTCATCCAAGGAACAATTTGAATATTTCAGTAAGGGAAAGACAAAGATAACAACTACTTTGACATAGACATAACCTAAGATTCAAGTGCAAGGAAAGCTACAAGTTACTACAAAGTAGAATTTAGAGGACCAAGCAACTTAGTGACCAATCCCCTCTTACCGTGTTAGTTAAAATTTGGGGTACAAGTATACAAGAAGTAGGATGTAAAGCTGCAAATCCAAATTAGTTTATATGATTTGTTGGGTCAAAATAAAGATACAATCATGCTAAAAAGAACTCAAGTTGAAGTTATCTATGTGAAGTGAAGGAAATGAAAGAAAATCTTGCTTATAATTTATTTGATTGCATAAGCTGAATTGAAGCACATGAAAGCAGGTTAATACCTTATGAAGTGAGAATGAAGTGATTCATGGTATAATACTCTCCTTCTGATGCTTATAAAATATTTCAACTTAAGTGAAGCAATGTTGGAAACAATGTTGCAAGCATTGTGTGCTGCTACAGGAAATTATACAGGCATGTAGAATTTATTACAAGAAAGTGTAAATTAATTCATAAATCAATACAGGAAATGCATAATGCCATAATAATAGTGTGTTGCAAGTAAAATCTATTGAATGAGACTAAATGTAAAGTGTTCACAATATAAAAAGAAGAAAACATGCGATGAAATACTACTTTGAGGATTGGTATTATTGTTGTAGGAAACAAATTGTTAATGAACTAACCATGCATTACCTACTATATAAACAAAGGAAAATGGAAATGATAGAAGAAGAGTAAATAAAGGTACAAAAGGTCCTCAAAGTAACCCTAGGTGGGCCCTATCCAAGGTTCCCACAAGGAACCTAGAAATAATAAATAACAATCAACTAGAAGATGAAACCTTGCCATTATCATATCATCTCAAAAAAAGAGTTACAAGTGAAAAGGTTCAAGTTTTCATTTCCCCTAAAATATCCTATGAATGAATAACAAAATTGACTAAATAAATCAAGATTGACCCTTGAGCTCTTGTTACACTAGGAATTAGTATCATAATAGCTCTTGAACCACTCCTTGATTCAAGGGATATGCCTCACATATCCCTAAAACAAAGGTCCTAGGTTCTAGAAACTAATTTCCTAACATATTTCATTCCCTAGATTAGGTGTCCGCATTGGTGACCTTGATAGGGTATCTTTAAAGGATTTCTATCATCTGGAATAAGGTGAATGGGTAAGATACATCTTTCCCCTCAAATCACTTTGGATACAAAATCATCATCTGGCTCAACCTATTAGAGTTATTCTTTCACATACACATTCAACAAAATCAAGAACAACTCATCTAATTAACAAATATCAAATCATTCACCATTTAATTTAAGAAACCATACTTTTATATTGTTTGTGTTCAAAAAGTGAGTTTATTAAGTACAAGAGAAGTTAAAAAAGAGTCATGGATGGGCCTCATGGTCTACAATTTATATTCCTATTATTGAGACACTTGAAAATGATAAGGATATGAGATGATATAACATAGACTAAAAGTCCCTCAAACTCTAACTAAATGTTGCATTGAAAGCACCTTGTTATCCCTATTTTGTGGGATAAGAAGGAGATTATGTCTTGAGGCCCTCAGGTTGCAGATATGGAGTTTCCAGAGACTACATGACTGACAGTATCCACTTGCACAGATGGAGACCCTTCTCACCACCACGTAAGTCAGAATTTTCAGATGACATCCACCACACTAGCTGGATTCCAAGAGGCATTGGGCCTTGCTCCATGAGGTACAAGTCAGGTATTATGGTGAGCTTCATTTCAATATTTGAGGAATTTTGAGTATATCATATCTTAGACTGCTTTAGATTTCATGACATATGCTTGGAAATTATGCATTTTTCTCTATTTCACCTTGGTGGTTGAAATTGTGCCCTAGTAAGTGGTGTTACTCAGGAATTGGTTTGCTACTAGGAACTCCCTTGAAGAGCCATTGTACCATTCCCGACCATACTTACCACTTTCCATCACTTGAATCCCCCATTTCCTTATCTCTTGGGATTTTAGGGTGCATTTTCCCAAGAAGGGGTTATCCCTCATTCTATGGGGAGAAGGGTTTGAAGACCCAGAGGAATTGTTGTCAGAAAAAATATAAAATCCTATATATAAACCTTCCATATTCTTTGCCCAGGGACCCCTTGAGAAAGCAATGAAACACTTCTCTGTAAGAAAAAAGGGCCCCATAAGAATAAATGATAGAATTCTTAGGGGGTTTGTTGGAGGATAGGATGTCTTGTCACGAGTCGGATTATCATGATCATGGGTATCTAGTGGTATGAAATTACCATCATCTGGCCACCAAGACAGGGTAGTGGATCTCAGTTGCACAAGTGAGAGAAAGGGGGTCTCATCACAAGCCAACCTTCTCATTTCCGCAAGGTATTTGTGAGTGACACTATCATTATCTGGACACCACACTAGGACAGTGGCCTTCAACCCTTCCTTTTAAAACATGAAAGAAAAAAAGATGGCAAGAGGATGGGATTGGAAACAGTGCATTGCAAATGAAGGTGCCACACACCCTCCACAAAGGCACCCATGAATGAGACACTACAACCCCTTTTATGTCATGAACCCCATGCCCAGTGAGTATTGATCTGTAACCACTTCATCTACTTCACGTGGCTCAAAGAAGGATCACTTGGGAAATAATCATTGACCTAAGAAAAGATCTACCCAATAAGACACTTCGTCAACCATTCCATATCCAAGCTTGACAAGTCACATAATGTCTTTCAGAACTTACCTGCATGACCACGTAATTTTTTATGCACATGCTTAGGTGGCTCATTTATTGATTTGATTTACTATGCATGATATTATGGCTTGAGATCCTTGGAGGGTGTGCTTATTTGTCTTTGCAGGACCGAGTTGGTGGACAATTTTGGAGAAACAAGCCTAGCTTGGGCTTCCATGGGGCTTGAATCCCAGAGGTTGGATGCCAAGGGACCGCATGCCGGATGAGAGAGACATACCTTCTGAGGCATAGAAGACATCATGAACAATGTGGCCTAGCTCTTTAATGCCAAATGTTTTTCCTAGAAGAGGAAAAACGTCACCTTTGGAGCCTTGATGTCACCTAGAGGGGATAGGGTTTGATGGTGAAGACATGATTCATTGATACATGGACGTTTTGAGGAGAAGAAGGCCTCGACCACGAGGATATGGCCTAGATAATTTACATGTGGCCTTTGTATCCCTAACGATGCATCTCCAAATCCAACGATTTGCTCCTAGCATCAAAACGTCCCCTAAAGGGGTGACGTACTCTTGTTTTAGGGTATTCTTTTGTGTAAAAGTGAATTTAAAGATAATTTTTTTATTATTATTTGGTTGCAAGGGGTACGATAAGGGTTGTTGACCGCTTTTTTTATATTCTACCCTTGCTAATGTGGAAAAACTATGTTAGTGACATTTTGTATAAATAGAGATCATAAGATATCATTTTAAACTATAACTCTCCAACTGTGAGAAGTATTGGAATGAAATTTTCACTATCCTTGAGAGTTTTTTTTCTATATTGTGCTATGATATGGTTTCTCTTTCATTGTGGAGTTTTTATAGCAAGAGTTTCCTCACCCCATGCAACTATCTCAGAAGGCCTCTTCCATTTCCCTATGCAGACTTGAAGTCCCTTTTTGCAATTCCCAGAGCTCAAAATCATATTTTTCCACATATACACACCCTGACAGCTATACAACATGCGTATATGTAGGTTTCACCATTACATCCCACGTACATCAGGTTTTGTACCCAAAATTTAAAAATGGTGTCGGGTTTCCATGTCACGTCATGAGATCCATGATCCTTGACCTTCCATATACTAAAAATGTTCTGACTCGGCCCTTCAGTTCCATTTGAAGTCTACAAATGGGCCATATCCAAGCTGTGAAAGAGGGGAGAAGAATTCAACTTTGAGAGAAAAGTTACTTTGGAGAAATTATTCACTTCATATTGAATCTGCATCCCTTTGTCCATTTAAGTCTGAACACATTTTCAGCCTCCAAGATCTTCCATCTTTGATGGAGAACCTTATTGTCTCTCTTATATGAGATTTTCTTTGGTGGAGGATTGAAGTGGTGGAGGCCTAGCTGGAAGGGACTTAGCTTCTCGATTCCGAGACATGCCGACACAGAAGTCTCCATTACTCCACTTCTGGGAATTATAATTTATTTCAGCCATTGCAGATACTCCTCTGACTTCACACATTAGGGGGCATCTGCTATAGCAAGATTTTCCTCACCCCATGCAACTTGATGAAAAGGTATTTTATGTTTCCATATGTAGACTTGAAGTCCCTTTTTGCAATTCGCAGAGCTAAAAATTATATTTTCCCACATATACATGCCCTGACAACTATACAACATGTGTATATGCAGGTTGCACCATTACATCCCACGTACATTGGCTTTTGTGCCCAAAATTAAAAAATTGTGTCAGTTTTCCATGTCACGTCACGAGATCCATGATCCTTGACCTTCCATATACTAGAAACGTTCTGACTGATCCCTTCAGTTCCATTTGAACGCTATAAATGGGCCATATCCAAGCTGTGGAAGAGGGGAGAAGAATTCGACTTTGAGAGCAAAGTTACTCTAGAGAAATTATTCACTTCATATTGAGTCTAAATCCCTTTGTCCTTTTAAGTCTAAACACATTGTTCATCCCCCAAGCTCTTCCCTCCTTGATGGAGAACCTTATTGTCTCTCTTATATGAGCTTGCCTTTGGTGGAGGATTGAAGTGGTGGAGGCCCAAATGGAAGTGACTTAGTTTCTCAGTTCCGAGATGTGTCGACACGAAATTTTGTCATTCATACACTTTTGTTGATCATATTTTAATAGAAATACTCTTTTCTCGTCCAATTAATGTCTTGCAAATATTTGAATTGTTATTCCGTGGGCATATTTGTTATGAATATTGATGGATTATGCTATTATATTTTATAAATTTATATATTATCACCACATTCTTGCATATCTTGGTTGATGAGGACAAGTTGCAGGTATATAGCTTTGATTCAAGTACTCAACGATGGACTTCATTGAATGTCTGGACAAGGTAGGATCTTTATCTTGTCTTGTTAGCATGTTTGTTTATATAGCATACTTGAGATTAGAGTTTATTTCTATAGTCATTTCCATCTGTTGTAGTTTAACCCATGCCATAGAGTGATTTTCCTCGTAGCAGGAGTTGATGATGATGATGTGCTAGCTCTTGGAGGCCATTCTTTTGCTATTGTGGTGGTTATCTTGGCATGTTATGGCCTATTTTATTGTTATTTGGATTGGTAATCCTTTTACTTATTGTTATCATTTGTAATTCAAGCATCAAGGTTGATTTTTATATGGATAGGTATGGATTATAAGTTCATACACCCCTACTTTATCTTCGTCATATTCTCAAGCATACAAATTGTTTTTTGCAAGGGTTTTGCTAAGGAAGTATAAGAGAATACACCCCTTAGTCTTAAAACCCTAGCTAGGTTACTTGCCTTGGGGAATAAGAGGGTTTATACCCCCAAGAAGGTAGTAGCTTTAACTCTTTCCTCTTGACCCCATTAACCCATAATCAAAGGAACTAATCGTTGCATTAGAGAATTAAAACATTGCATTGGTAAACGTGAAAGTTTCAAGTTTTGAAGTTATCTCATTTAGAAGTTGTTCCTTAAGCCCTAGGCTCTTTTGCCTCATTGAGGAGTCCTATTTCAACCACTAAATCTTGTTGTTGTTACAAAACTAGCCTACAATCATTAGGGTTGCATAAAACTAACTCTCTATCCCTAAATAACTCATAAACTAACCCTAGGAATTGGCTATAACTTTGCCCTAACAAACTAATAACTCTAGCGCACTTTTTGAGCTAGATAAAGGTGATTTTTCATTGGCTTACTTTCTGATATAAAGCTCGGTTTTCTACAACCGTAATTCTAATAAATATCACTGTAGTAAGATTTTGTTTCAACCTTGATTTTGTGCTAGAATATTGCTTTATCATTGTTGAGTTAAGCTAGCCTTCACTAACTTGACTCTTTCTTATGCAACCATAATTTTAGAACTTATTTTGTAGCCTTTATTATATTTTATATGCTGATATATATCATTGAATTTTGTTGCAGTTAGAGAAAATAATACTAACTTGCTTGTCCAACTAACATATTACAAGTATCCTTGGTTTTCATTGTGTCTCGGGTAGGAACCTTACTCTTGGAAGGTCACTTAAATCATTTGTAAACCCTTAACCTTTCCCAAGACCCTTTTCCAAGTTCCTTATACCATTTAAAATTGACCTTTAGGGATATCCATCCATACTTATCATTTTCCATCTCAATTCCCCCTAGGGTCACTGGGATTCCCCCCTAAATGTGACTCTCTAACCTCTAAAGTGAAGGGAACACCCACCAAAGGTGACAGTGGGTAGGTTCCCTCCAAGTTGTCGCCAATTAGTGGTTAGATTGGGATTTTCCCAACCTAGAACTTGTGTGATAACATTTTGGCATCGTTGTCGGAGAGGATTTGGAATCCTCTTCTAAACCCTAACGACACTTTGGCAAGCTTCTCTCCCAAATCCTTTACCCTTAGCATTCCTGGCGACTCCACCCAAGGGAAGTTCCCTTTCCACCCTTGATGAGATATTATTGAAGGTCATATAGTGAGTCCACCTTCCAAGAACCCACTTATGCCTTTCCTCCTTTGATGAGCCTTGAGCTCATCTGGCGACTCCATTGAGGTATTACCCTAAGTAATGGAAACATGGGTCCGTGGCACTTTCATGAAGCATACAAAGCTTTGTATATCAAATCTATTAGAGGATATCCAAAAAAATGCTCGATAAACCAATTTGATCTCCTCCCAAACTTCGATGGTAATCCATTGTGGGTTGTAGCACACATTGTTGAGTTTACCAGATGAATCTTCATTTTGGGTGCACAACATGAGGATGTATGCATGTGGTTGTTCTTATTGTCCTTGGGAAGTGGATATAGGGATTGGATCAAGCATTCTTGCAATCTAAGAAGAATATATTCTGTGACAATGCTCATCAGAGAGTTCCTTAAATGTTGGGGACCAGAAGATCAAAGTCTTAAAGATGCAATTCAAGACCTAGAGGATGATTTTTTGAGATAAGGTTTTGACCTTGATCCTATTGAATGCTTGAGAGAAAAAATTCTTCCAGAATTTGTTGAAACAACAATTGAAAAACAAGAAGCTGACAACAATAATGAGGAAAGTTTTGAGAGCCTCAAAGAAAGCATAGAAGAAGATGATGAATTTTGTGAACAATTGATGAAATTTTTTCCTGACAAGGACTTCCTGGTTAAGTTTTTTCAATGGAGAGAAGAAGAGTATGATTCCATCATCGATGATTATGAGGAAAGGCCTACCCTAAACTCATCCTAGGAAGTGTCCATTGCATATTTTGGAACAAGATCACTATACGTCGATGTGACCGAGAAGTATGGGTACTGGGAAAACTTCCCGAATGATGATGAACCTCTTACCGTGCTCGAGGAAGTCTATAAAATAGTTAGAGATCAAGATCAAGATGGTGAATTGTATGATCCTATTTACAAAGATTCGATTAAAGAACAAATATATGGAGAAAGTTTCCAAGAAAAATAGTACCTTGATGAGTAGAAGGAGACATTTATATCGTGCTACTACCTGAATAATAAGATGTCCTTCACCCTTGTTATCCTCCTACACATCAAGAAGAGGAAATGATGAGTTATAATCCTTTTGAAAAATTTGATCATTCTTTGTTCCATGGATTTGGAAATGGATAAAACTACTAAAAGGATCTTGATGAAGCTTCTCTTGAAGAAGGCTTGAACAAGACATTGATATCTACTTTCCCTTTTGAAGAAAATGAAGTTCTCCAGTATTGTGAAGAAGTAATAAGCTCCCGTGATACAGATGAATTCATGGAAGAACCCTCAGATATAATTGACGACCACATTGATGATTTCATATAGGTTGAGAGACGTAGATGGGATGTGGGTTGCTTAATTATTGATAGAGATCCCATTTATGACATTGAGGGAAGCTGTCAGGAAGAGGGGTTTAAAATTTCATCTTCAGAGGGTTGGTCTTCATGCATGTATGATTAAGATATTTGGTATCTTGGTGATGATATGGTTACATATATATTCTTCCCCTTTGAGGATGACTTGTCGCAACATACTCAGAGTGATATTCAATCATCGCTTTATACATAGCCTTTTGAGAATGTAGATTTGTTCTATGAGGACTTTCAACCATTGTGTTGCGATTTTGGTAGAGAATAGGTCGTAGCCAACCTAAATCATTCTAAGGTCCACACTACTAAATGAAATTACTTTCATGTTGAGACTTTGGGTAGGGATTTGTAGAAAAAGAAGAGACATTTCCTAAGTCCAATGGAGGAGTTTTTCTCTAAGGCTATGCCTTACCCTATTTCCTCTTGTTTGGGAAATCATAGGGTTTTCTTGGGATCTCTTTTCCTTTCTCATACTTCAAGGAGAAGTGATTTTCTGAGTGAATATGAAGAAAAGTTGTCTTCTATATATGGTATCCCTCTTCATAGATGGTGTTGGAACACACATAATTTTGAGCTCTTTATATTTCACCTCTTAGAAACAAAAGTTTTTATCCAAAAAGAAAAAAATTAGAGAATTTCCTTTTAATTTTAAATCAAATCCATTTTTTGTTATTTAGCAATAAGGCTCTTACAATATCTACCGTCGATGAGTTTCTTTAATTTGATCTAACGATCCTAATGATCTCTGGATTTTTGAAGCCACCTGAGTTTTAAAGGAAAACCTTCAACGGTTGCTTCACAACTCCACACTTCGAGGATTCCAGCAAACCCAAACAGCTAAAACCCCAAAACACCGAAACTCCGAAACCTGAAGGTAACCACTCGTGACTTCTCCTAAAGAACTCATAAACATGAGTCATAGGAGACGTGTCCTTTAAAAATTCTTTCCTTGAGTTCACACGTGGCACTCATTTTTGACATTTGTGTCGAATGATTTGTACGTTTTCAAGTGACACATGGCACCTCTCTTTTCTTGACACGTCATCAAAATGACATCATCCCTGCCATGTCACTCCGAGATATTACTATTCAGGAGTTTCTGATTTCACAATCCCCGTATTATCAAAGCGTCGAAGTAAAGCGATTACAAAAGGTAAAAAGGGTTTTCAAAGAATTAATAGAACAATTAATGATTTTAACGAGTGTTCGAGCTCGAATCGTCGCCAGGTGAGCAAGAATGGGAGCACTAGCATGCCCTGTTGGGCTCAGCAAGGCAGAACAGGTTTGCTGTGGATCAAAATGGGTTAACAGTGAATAGAAAACAAA
>JASDQU010330488.1:0-12934 GCA_032191745.1 Picea mariana | reverse complement strand
GATACTCTCCTCTGGCCAAGGATTGAGTAGCCTGGAACACAAACCTTGACCATGTGGAATGGTTAGTTGGCTCTTGAGGTTTGTGTCGTGATCCTGCGTGGATCATGGAAAGGGAGTCTAGTCTTGCCTTGGCTAGCATCTTAGCTTCTCTAGTTCAAGTGGGATGACTAGGAGTGAAGCTATGTTAGTAGTCCTCCCCAATGGATGGGTGAGATATATGACTACAAGAGAAGGGAGAACATAAAAGGAAAGACAAAACTCATAGAATATCTTTTGTGTGAAGATAAGACATCTTTTGTGTGAAGATAAGAAAGAAGCATCTTCTGCGTGAAGACGAAAGAAAGAAAGAGTATCCTCTGCGCGAAGATAAAGAGAACAAAACTTCCAATGATTTATAGATATGTCAGTCAATGATCATGATGCTAGATGACCAAGTGGATTATATTGATGCCTCCTGTTATCCAGTTGATGATGTTGCCTAGTTGATGATTTTATCCAATAGATGTTGTTGCCTAGTTGATGTTGACATCCAATGACCTGTCAAAAGATAAAGAATATCCTTCTTGTTAAGAGGGAGTATTAAAATATTTTGCAACTGTAAAGAATATTCTCATACCCTTTTGTGGATAAAGATAAAATATATTTATTATTGATTAGATCAATCCCCTTTTGTGGATTGATCATGTCGGGCAATGTAATTGACCAAATCCCCTTTTGCGGATTGGTCAAACCCTAATTGTAATAGGCTAAATGAAAAGACTGCCCCAGAATATATTAAAGTGGTTATAACCACCCAGAATGAGAAGTTGGCCCAGCCAGAATATATTAAAGTGATTATAACCACCCAGAATGAGAAGTCGTCCCTGTCAGTGAAAAGACACTTGTTCAGCACCTGCTAGATTGTATAAATAAGAGAGGCCAGTGCCTCATTTGGACACACTCAGCTCGCTCATCTAGTGTGAAAGTCTTGAAGGAAGTTGCAGTTACCTGTTGTTGGAAGAAGGAAGAGAGAGAGAGGCGCATCTCTGGGAGAGGAATTTATGTATTGCTTGGTTCATTGTCTTGGCATTGTATTGGCTATCTATATTAAGAAAGTTTTGTTGGGTTTTCTTCCCCTTGAGGGTTTCCCAGGATAAATGCTTGTGTACTCTTGTGATTGTGTTTCTCTCAGTGATCATATCTATGCTATTGTTATCTAGTAAATTTAAAGTAACCTAATAATATCTTAAACCTTAACATGGCTTACCATGCCCCATACCCTGGGTTGCTTGAATGTGATGAGCATTGGTTGATTTGTGCTAGGAGGAAATTCATGGGGGTTTCTCGGCTCTGCTTATCAATCTGGCTCTTGGCACTCCATGTTTGTTACCCGTGGGCCTTGTGACATGATATCCTCAATTACCCCTAGGCTGAGGGGGGTAACAGGTACTATGTGTTTTTGGGAGGTTCTATCTTCATATGACCTACACTTAGCATTAAAGGGGAAGGTGTGATCTAATTCTTTATCTTCCTAGACTCCTATCCATCTTGAGGGAGGATGTTGTGCATAGGGTCAACCATATCTTGAGAAGGGTATTCATCAACCCTCTCACTTCTTTATTTTGGATACAATAAACCATGCTTTCAATTTGGATATCCACACACCAAATCTCACTTGTATTTCAGTTTCCTTTACTCCTAGTTATATTTGAGTTGGGTACCCACACACCCACTCTCTTCTATATTTTAGTCATGGCAACTCTTTGTGAGGAGTTAGGTATTTATAAACCCACTCTCATCTTGTAATTGAGCTTCCTTTTGAGTTGTGCTCTCTCAAGTGCATATGTAATGGGTATTTGAGCACTCACGGTTGTGTTCAAGATCCTATATTGTATTCAAGCTTCTTTCTTGTGCTCTCTTGGGTGCATTTGTATTAGGTATTCACATACACATACCCCCATTATATTTGACCTTTCTCAATTGTGTTCAATCTCTTTTAGATATATCTAGTTGGGTCTTCTTACTCTCATTTCAGTTGTAGTTGAACTTATTAGAGTTGGGTACTCCCATCTCTTCATTCTTACAAGATGTTCCTTCCAACACTTCTTCTAATAGACAAATCAGCAGCGTTGTTCTTCCATCCCTCCTCGATTGGATGAGCAGGTTAGTGATAGTATTTCCCAATAGATGAGAAATTCAACAACAACATTCTTTTAGTAGATGAGTAGTTTAGTGATCAATTTCATTTAGGGGATGAGAAACTCAAAATTGATTCCTACACATGATGTTTCTTCCAACACTTCTTTATATGATGGGCAGTTCAGTATCACAGTCTCCCAAATGATGTACAGTTTGGTGGAAACATTCTTCCAACAAATTATTTGGCCCACCTTTGTATTGAGACGAGACATCGCAAACCCACTCTCTCTTCTTCCAACTACAGCTCACACTATATTGATTGGGTATTCCTACTCACTCTTATGCCTTCTCTATCTTGTATTTATGCCTCTTTACAACACTCATTTATCACATGGATAGATTGGGATCACATTCCCCAAAATTATGAGTATTCCAATGGTGACATTTCAATAGGAGTTGAGAAGTTTTATGATGATTATGGTTGGGTATTCATAAACCCTTCTACTTTTGTATTGAGTTGGGTCATCACAAGCCCACTCTCTTATTGCAGCTACAATTTTTCCCCCTATTGAGTTGTGTATGATCGGTCCTTCTTTTGTACTTTATCATCTTTCTCCATTATCCTTTAGAAATGTTCAAATGTGGAAAAAGTCTCAATCCACAGATGCAACTCAGAGGGGCTACTCTTTGTCGCCTCAATGACTCCCTCTCTCACTTTAGGTTGGATCTTCTCGAACACAAGGGCGGTATACCTAAGTACAATTTGTCAATTTTCACATGCAATTATATGTGACTAATTTTCAGATCTGAAAATTGTTTCGTAGTGACCTAACAGTAAAACCCTAGTTCTTATCACTGAACAATTTTACACTAAAAATTATTGACAGAAAATTTATGCAGCGGAAATAAAAAGATCAGAGATGAATCATCAACACATATATGAGACACAAATACACGTTTTGTAACCTTGTTACTTTGAAAAATTCTAAGGGCAAAACTAGCCCTCCCAACCAATACAAATCCACCAAAAATCTAAGGACAAACTTGTCCTCCAATAACCATACAAATCAAAAAACCAAACCTCAACAAATCCCTAGAAATTTCCTTTGCCCACAAATCTATTGCAGACCACATGTACAGCCTATTGATGTCACCTGTCATACAAACCTGCTCTTGCCCAAAAAAATATGTACGTGATTCACCTTACTGCAACCCGTGTACATACGTGATTGTGTCGAGTTGTGGTAAGTGGCATTCTAATAATTCAAGCATATGAACATGTTGCAAAGAGTCCTTTCTTGATTTTGAAAATGTTTGCTTGGAAGTTATGCCTTTTTCTTTATTTCACCTTGGTGAGTGTCATGGTTTCCTAGTAAGTGGCCACCCTTAAGGAAAGGATTGCTACCCGGGGGTCTCCTTGAAGGGTCATCATACCATTCCCACTCATACTTGCCACTTTCCATCACTTCTTCCCCTCTGTCTCCCAACCTTTTAGTTTTTCAGGCTTATTGACCCAAGAAGGGCATGTACCTCATTTCATGGGAAGAAGGGGCCACTAGGCTCGAAGGTGCTTTATCAAAACACGTCATGCAATAGAAGCTCACCCTAGGATCCCAAGAGCAATCAAATGTCTCTCATAAGAAACTAAAGGGACCCATAATAATAACTAATTAAATAATGATCACCTTCCACGGTAAAACGTTTGTGGGCTATGCATTTCCTTTTTAGTGCCCCTTATTGACTTCGACCTGGAAGGTCTTCACAAAAACATGCTAACCAAGGTAGAGTGTTTGTGGGCTATGCATTTCCTTTTTACGACCCCTTATTTTCTTCAACTTGGTGACACATGCAAAGTAAACGGCTAAAATAATAAAGGGCTTGGAAAAAATATGCTTCAAAACACAAAAAGAGGAAAAGGATGTGGTTAGCCTTCAACAAAGGAACCCATAAATGAAACAATACAAGCCCTTGTATGTCATGACACCCCTTACCTAGAAGTCTAGCCCCATCCACTTCACATTCAGAACATGACCTAGAGAGGGTTCTCCTTGGAAACATCCCATACTTGAGGATTGGTTCACCCAATAGGGCATTATGACACCCCTCCCATATCTAAATTTTGCAAATTGCATAAGGTCTTTGAGCATTGGTTTATTTTGATAGGGGGGATTTTATGCACATGTTCGGGCGGTTCTTTTATTATATATGGCTTACTTGGAATGATACTATGACTTTTGGACCCTTGGAGGGTGTACTTGCTTGTCTTTGCAGGTCCTTGGCAGGTGAAAGCTTGATCGTGGAGGCACAAGGTCACTTGGACCTTCACTTGGGCAGAAAGCCCACAGGTTGGATGATGTGTCCCCTCTCCTTTGGATAGATTGGATGAGGGACGTTGCCTTTGAAGGAACTTGATCACCCCTAGGGAGGTAACACAACTATCTTTGCAACAAGAGACTCCATCACCCAAATGATAAAGGCACTAGTCTAATTTGCATTGGAATACGTGAAAAATAGAGATCTTGCAATTGTTCAAGCTGGAATCATTTGCATGCTTAAGGCATATTTGTGCCCTAATGGAGTCTAGCTTAGCCTAGTAATTCTTGCTTTTGTTATAAACTAAATCTACATCCATTAGGTCCGTAGCAAACTCATCTTCTTTTATCTATTACTCACTCATCTACCACTGAAATTTGCTTGTGAACATGGAGTATTGTTACATTTATTATTAGCTATCATTTGCACGGTTTACTTGTCAATTTTTTGTCGTTATATTTAGTTGTTGTAGCATTTGTTTGCTACAGCCACTTGGATGTTATAATAATTGTTGATAACACTTTACATGCAACCCTAAAAACCATCTAAAGTCTTGCTCTTTTCAGTGGAATTTTGACTAGTTATTGCTAGTTTATTTTCCATCATCTTATACTTGATTTTAGTGGTTTAATTTGCAGCTATTGGTAATTGTTCTTGTTGATTTACAAACTTATATACTGGTGCAATTTGGGACAGAAAGATTTCTTGTTGAATCCTCGTTGGTTAAAGGCTTGTTTGATCATCATTTGTCTTGTTCCAAGCAGAGCTAACACTGTTTTGCAGATACACAACCATTGGCAATCATTTACCCTTCAACAAGACTTGTTCTCAAGTCATCCTTCATATCCAACCTTGATCTTTAGGGGATCCATCCTTCATCATCTCACTTTTCATCTCAATCTCCCTAGGGTCACCGGGATTCCCCCCTTGTGGTGATTTATCATCACTAAAGCGAGGGGAGTGTCTATCTAAAGTGACAGTGGGTAGGTACTCCCATAGTTGTCACACTTCCATGGATTGGGATGGGCTTTTCCCAATCTATAGATTATGCGATAACAAATCCCCAACACAAACCCACAAAGCCCATCACCAAACCCATGAAGCCTCAGCTTCATTCCAATGGCAATTTTCTCCAAACGAAGAGTGTAATGTGGTGCCCATGATGATTCCCACATGCCCAACACATAGGGATCGTGACAATACCTTCCCATAACTACAAAAATCAACACTCCCTCTTAGCAAGGGAGGTATTCTCACCACACTCCACAATCACCTGGAAGTAGCTCTGTCTCCCACCCTGTGAGTAGCTCTATCTCCCGCATTGGATCCACTACCACAACTGCTCTCCAATCTGACTGATTAGATGCCCCCTCTGTCACTAAAGAAAATCCTGCTCTCCAATCTTCCTAACTAGTTGTACCCTCGGTCACTGAAGCAAATCATGTTGTCTGGCATGATCCCTCCCAGGAGACACCCTGCTCCTAGAAGCCTCTCTCTCGTGAGCCTCATGTCTGGTCATCTCAACCCATGACAGCCTCCTAAAAGTCTTGGAAGATGCCTCTCTCTCATCTGGACCTAAAGGTTGGCTCTCTCTAAATGAATAACTCTCTCTCCGAGCCTCTTGACTCCCTCCGAAGTCGGACTCCCTTTGAGTCTACACAACCTCTGGAGTTGCCTACTCCATGTCCATTGTCCCTTATACAGTCCTGGGAGGTTTCTCCTCCCTATTATCGCACAAGTTGTAGTTTCAGAAATCTCGACCCAACCACCAAAATGGCAACAACTAAGAGAGCACCTACCCACTGTCACCTTAGGCAAGTGTTCTCGTCACTTTAGAGGTGAAGTGGTCACCTCAAGGGGGGAATTCTGGTGACTCTGGGGGGGAAAGAGATGGAAAGTGTGATGTATGAATGAGTTCCCCTATAGGTCAAGTTTCTATGTGTGGAGAAGGGATTCAGTAAGGTCTTGGTGGTAGCCAAAGGTTGCCAAGAAATAGTAGACCTTGCAAATGTTGATTGTAGTTGCCTGAGACACAAGGAAAACAACAATACAAGCCCAAGTATATGATTGACAAGCAAGTTAAGCTTGATGTCCCTAATTGCAGCAATTAGTAATAATATATATATCAGCAATGAAATGGCACAATTAGTTGTTAAAACGAGTGCTAGAAATCAAGTAAATGATGCAAGAGATAAACTAGTGAAACACTAGTGAAAACTCAAGATTAAAGGAACAATATACTAGCACAATTAAAGGTAAGGCCGTAGTAAACACTTTCTGCAAAGATAATAATTAGACTTATGGCTGTAACAAACAAGTTATTACATCAAAAAATTCAACCATTAAAACTTGCCAAAAAACTACCAAACTATGTGTTATGATCACTCGATTATGTGGGCAAAATCTTAGCAAATTTCAGCGGTTGAATTGAGAGTTATTAGAGAAAGTTTGATTAGAGCTTATGCAGCCCTAATGGCTGTAGATGAAAGTTTATTACAGAAGCAAGAAATACCCCTTTAAAGGGGACACCCTAGTGGCTAAAAGGTGTGTTAGGCACAAGGAACAAAACCCAAATTGCATAAAGTTGAAATGACAAAAAAATTCATGTTTCCCAATGTACTATTTTATTTCTCCAATGCAAAATATTCAGATTAGTGCCTTTAAAATTGGGTAAATGGAGTCTTAGAATAAAGATTTAGATCAACAAAGACCCTAGGGGTGTAATCCATTTTACTTCCTAGGGTATGCCAATCAAACTTAGGGTAAATCTAAGAGGGTATACACACTCGTATCCCTCCTAGCAACCCTTGCAAAATAACTTGTAAACTTTAGCAAATTAGATGAATTTTAATGGAGGGTGTATCCAACATATGCCTCCAAGGATTTCAAACAACCATAACCAAGAAATAGCAATAAATAACTAACAATGCAAATTTTTCCTTACCAATTCCAAGAAAGAGAGATCAAACCCTAGTTTCACCATAAGCTTCAAGAGAACAATCATACAAGAGGTGTGCATCACTCCTCCTCATCCATTCACCAAAAGATAGCACCATAAAACATTTGCACTAGAGGGAAACACCATAATTCCCAAGACTAGCGAAAATTTCAGCCAAGTACCTCTCATAATGGGAGAGTTATGTCATGAAAAGAGATTCACATGATCTCTATTTATACAAAATGTCTAACACATAGTTTTTCCACTTAATTTTAGGGTAAAACAAAAGATAGGGGTCAACAGCCCTAATCTTTCCCCTTTACACAAATAATATTAAATAATTCATTTAAATTTTACTTTTGCACATTAGAAACCCTAAAAGTAAGGTGATGTCATCCCTTTAGGGCAACGTTTTGGCATATGTGACAAGTCGTTGAGGTTGGGGGTGGAACGTTTGGACTCCAAAGGCCCTCTCTTCATGCGCTATGGCCTTCTCCCTCAAGTCAACGTGCTCTCTTCATCAATTGATGCCAAGCGTCAATGAGCAACTCTATCACCACCAAAACCTAACCCCTTTGTGACATCAAACCTCAAGAAAGTGACATTTTTCCCTCTTCAAGCAAAACGTTTAGGTGGTAGGAGATAATTTAGGTCTTCCATGATGCCATGCAAGCCTCCAAAGGAATGTCTCTGTGATCCGATGTGTGGGCCTATAGCATCCAACCTGTGGGTTTCTTGCCCCATGGAATCCCAAGCTAGGCTTGTTCTCCCAAAACTGGCCACCAAGCAAGGTCCTGCAAAACTAAAGGGTACTCCCTCCAAAGATCTCAAGTCAAAGATATCATGACAAGTGTAAACCACATATAATACGCAAGGCACCTAAACATGTGCATAAAAAGTACCTCATCAAATTAAACAAATGTTCTAAGACCCTATACAATTGACCAAGTTTCGGTATGGGAGGGGTGTCATAAAATTCCTATTAGGTAGACCAAAACCCTCAAGTAGTGGACTCTCCCAAGGATGGCCTCTCAAGGTTATGTAGTGGATGATGAGGTGGATAGGGTTTTAGACTTCATAGGTCAATGAGTTTCATGACATACAAGGGCTCGTATGGTCTCATTTATGGGTGCCTTTGTAGAGGGTGTGTTGCATTTTCTTCCTCAATGAAACCTTTTTCCAAGCCCATTTATTGTCATTTATTAATTAATCAATGATCCAAACACGTGTGCACTCCCAATAGTGAATCAATTATCTTGGGGGGCAGTAACATAGTGACACTTGAACAAAAAGGTCCACAAAGCGCCATAGGGGTAACCATGTACAGCGTTGTAACGCACTTTTGTTAGTCTTATATTCAAGCAGGATATTTATTGTGTGTTTGATATTGTGCAAGTCTTCAATTCTTTTAATAGAAGCAGTTCATCGTTCTCAAGACCTAGCTGGGCAAGCATCTAGAAGGTTTATTTTAGGCTCTTATCTTTTGCTAGCAACCATCCCCCTGGGCCTTTAGTCCCTTCTTCCCATGAAATGAGGTACATGCACTTATTGGGTCACTAAAGTCAAAGGGCCTAGAAGAGGGCAATATGATGGGAGTGTAATGAGTGAAAAGTGGTAAGTATGGTCAGGAATGGTACGATAACCTCTCAGGGGACCCCCAGTTGCAACCCTTCCCAAAAAGTTGGCCATTTACTAGGAAATTGATGACACTCACCAAGTTGAAATAGGGCCAAAAGCATAATGTCCAAGCAGGTGTTTTATAATCAAAAGCAGCTTAAATACAACATGTTTAAATGTCTCAAATATTAGGGTGATTACCTACCACAATACATGACTTGTACCGCATGGGGCAAGACCTATATGCCTTCCAAAAGCTAGTTGGTGTGGTGGATGTGCTGATAATGGATCAGACTATGGTGATAGAGCGGGCTTCCATATGTGCAAGTGGACACTACTAGTCAAGTGGTCTCTTGGCACTCCATATCTGCAACCTGAGGGCCTCGAGACATCATCTCCTTAGTTATCCCACAAAATGGGGATAACACTCCCCACTATATCTTGAGGGTTGACTTCCTCTGAACTTTGGCTCCCACCTACCTCACCACTGGTGGAGATACCTACTCCCTCTAAACCTGTTCTACTAGTGGGGCCACTTGCCTCACCACTGGTGGAGCTACCTACTCCTCCTCATTTGTATCCTTGCTCCTCCTGGTCATAGCATGCATAGGTTGGCCTATATAGGTTTCCCTCCCTAACTCCAAGCATCACGGTTGATCTGAAGCTAGATCGTCTAGGCACAAACAACACTTGTCCATCTCAAAATAATACGTGATAGCCCTTCCTATCAATCTTTGAGACTGAGAGGACACTCCTCCTAATTTATGGCACCCATAACACATTTGACACCCTCAACACCTCTCCTAACTCCAATGGGAATGATACTGTACCAAATCCCTGCACTACATGCTTGGCTCCCTTACCAAGCTCCACACACAATTTTGAGCCAATCTCTGTGAAAGTGTCAAATAACTCTCTAGCAGTTGTCATACGGCAAGATGCTATGTTATCCACCAACCAAGTCCCCCTGCTGGAAAATGTACCTAAAAGGGAGGAGACCAACAAGTTATCCCTTTGGAACTTGTTTGCAACCTCATCAACCTCTGTTATTGATGCATGTTGCCTCCTTCCCCTTTCCTTTCGGTGTGAACACTGTGAAGAAAAATGAGCATAGTCATGACACTCAAACCATCTGATCTTGTTAAGATCCTTCTTTCATCTTGGTTCTTGTTATCACGCAGTTTGTATTTTAGGTCACAGGCTACATGATAGTGGACAAACTGGCGTAACAAGAACCTTTCCCACCCACTGTCACCTCGATGGGGAGGTTCTTTTTGTTTAGGGAGGTTCACCAAGGGGAGACGTCCCCGGTAACCTGGGGTTTGAAGAGGCAAAGAATATAAGGTCAAAAAGTAAGGTTTTCCCTCCTCTCAGGTTACCACCGGTATCAGATAATCAGGCTAATCAGCCAATAAAGAAGTGAATTCCATGTTGAGAACACCTGCCTGGAACAAGATAATGACAACACAATATGTATATTTGCAGGTTATAATTCAAAGGGTTAGTACTTCTTAATTATCTGATTTCATTTAATAAGCAATATAATAGACAAAATGAGGTCAACGTTTTGCTAAATAGCCTATGCAAGATCACCAATTCATCAATGTCTATAATAATGACTAAGCCAACAGTATTTTCACTCAACAATAGCTCAATATATGCTTGATGTCATCTTTAATTGCTTATTTTCTAGTTAGAAGGGTTGTTGCGTCAAGTATGACATCAACCCTAGTTAGTGGCGTTAGGGTTAGTTAGGTTTTCAAAAAATGAAAGTTTTAAAAGATGATTTTGAACACTACAAGCTCAATGTTGGAGAAAATACCAGTGCCTTAGGGTAAATGGAGTCAAAGTAAAGGCAAAAATTCTCAGGAGGATTTAAACTTAGAGACTAGAGAGTAGGGTTCCAAGGTGTTGCAATGGCAGGGCCCTAGAATCAAAACCCTAAGGGAAAGAGGCTCACTCCGGTGTTGCTTAAGCAAGGCCTCGTGCTCCTTCCTCTTTCTCTAAATGCACTTGGCAAAATGGCTAGCTTCAAAGTACAGATTTAAGGGAGAAAGTGTTGCAAGGGCAAGGCTTTCAAACCCTAGAAGGTTAAAACCCTAGGTGTAGATTTAACTAGGCCTAGGATGTCTCCTCTTTTCAATCTATAACTTTAATGCTAACTCAGAAAAAGGGAGAAAAGTGTAGCAATGGCTAGGCTATATATTCCTTTATCAATAGCTAAAATTATTTCTCAAACATGGGGACATATAGCAATGACCTACTAGTGTGCTTGCTACCTAGGGTTTCAAGATTCAGCAATATAATAGCAAAATGTAAGAAATTAAGCCTACAACCATTCACTTAAGAAGTTTTGCATGAAAAATTCACTTACATATCATGAAGAATGCATAATCAAACCCTAGTTGTAAACCTTACATGAGAGAAACACCATAAATTCCAAGAGAAATCCTCCAAGAAGAGTTGTGCCTCACTTAGAATACCAAAAATACCAAGCAAAAGGCTAAAAGATAGTCTCTCACAAGAGAGTGAGTTATGTTATGTCCAAAATGAGGAAAAACGTCCTCTATTTATACCAATCCATGACCTTTCAATTAAAAAATAGGTCATTAAAACAGCCGACAAGGCTGACTACAAAATTTACACTGTTTTAACATTAATTGCTAGAAAAATGTCACAATATGAGCAGAATGTGGGACGTCAAGCCCACTCGAGGGAGACATTGGCCCTTTTTGGGCAAATCCAGCATCCAGAAGTGAGACGTTGGCCCTTCTAGGGCATCCTCCAAGCTGCCACAGGCGCCAATAACCTCAGCACACTACCACATGCTCAAGATAACGTCCAACTCTCCTAGGTGACGTCATGTCCATCAAAAGCAAACGTTCCATCTACAGTGGGTGATTCCCCCTAGGCCGGGCTCTGCCAAAGTGTCCTAGTGGAACGTCCTTCTTTCTTCCTGTGCAAAAGCTCATCAAAATGTTGTCCTTTCTCTGCCATCCCAACAACCATCTAATGGGCTCTTTAGCCCCATCGAGGTCTGAGCTAATCATATCCCCATGTGTACCGGTCCACTGGTACCTGTCCGTCGGGTATGGTCCTGCACATCAAAAACTTCGCCCTCCATGGGCTCATTAGTCCTCGGGATCATAGCAATGTCAATCATGTTTCATCATTAAATTTATCAAATACATGCATAAAACCACTAGCATATCATCTAATAGCTCAAAGACATTACACTGATCTACTATACAAAGTTGAAGAAATAGACAGAACAACCTATTGGAACAGTATCCATAAGAAGAAGAAAGTTTCCACAGAAGATTATTCAAGCCATGTACATGAAGTGATATGGTCTAAGGATGTCCAGTCACAGTGAAGACCAGGGGTAGGTATTGTCCGAGGGTGCCTTTGTAGGAGGTGAGTTGTACCCGTCATGGATGCACTTTTTCCAAGCCCCTTTATTGCCTTTATTCTTTATTTATTTATTTTTCTTTCTTTTTTACTTCAAGGTCTGACCAGAGGACACTGCCTTGGCGTGGTGACAAGAGCTAACAGTGTTACCCACTGGTATTTTCGCAGAAATGATAAGGTTGGCTCTTGATGAGACCCCATTTCTCTTGGCCATGCAACCAAAGGTCATTTCCCTGGCGTGGTAACCAGATAATGGCAATGTCATACTGCTAGATACCTATGAACATAATGGGTTGGCTCATGATGAGACCTCCCATCCTCTTGGTTAGGTATTGTTTTATTATTTTTCTTCGGGTCCCTTTTTTTTCTTATCGAGAGGCCTTTTATTGCCTTCTTGGGGATCCCTGGGCGAAGCATCTCTAGATTTTATTTCCTATGGCTTTTATCTTTTACTAGCTTCTTTTACCCCCTGGACCTTTAGCCCCTTCTTCCCACACGACAAAGTGTAACCCTCAAAGGTCATCCTAATGCCCGAAC
>JASDQU010330486.1:0-12896 GCA_032191745.1 Picea mariana | reverse complement strand
ATCTATTTACTAAAAAAAAAAGTTGATATGGCTAAAGGATCTCAACAGTGCCTCATATCTCCTTGGAAATCATGGATTCCTGAAAACAAATGAAAATGGGGGAATTTTAGATATGTTTTCAATTGTCAAATCAAGCAATTCGAATTTTTCTAACTGGCTACAGAATCTTACGATTTTGTAGCTAGTTATAATTACAACTACAATCATATTTTATTCAACATACCAAACAAAATAATCTTTATAAGAAAGGTAATTTATCCAATCAAATCATATATCCTAAATTGAGAGTAACAAAATAATGCTAAAATCCAAAAAGATCATGCCTGAAATCATGGGATTAAAACATATCAAGCAATCTTGGATTTTACGATTGTTGTTGCTACCTCTACATTCTTGAAAATGACAGATCCTGTAGTTTTTAGGCGTTTCTCCTTTGCTTGGGTTATGGATTGGAGTCTGTTGTTCTCGTTTGTCAACAAATCCACTTGGTCTTTTAAATATTTAAGCCGAGACTGTAGCAAAGGCACATCCGTATAATACCTGTTGATCCAGGATTGACATTCATTACACTGTGGCCATAACAACTGTACATTGGCACTGACAGCATTAAGGATTGGAGAATCGTCCACACAAAATGTAGGTTTGTCACAGAGTTGGATGCCAGGAAATTCGGGATTTTCCTTTAGACATGGAGGCAGGTTGCTAACATAATCGTAGGGTCTGTCAGGGTAAAATCCATATGACATTGGATCCTCTTTGGCCAAGAATTTCTCAATTTCTGAATCCGAGTCTTCACTTACCTCAATTGTGTTTTTTGTGTCTGCAGAGGGTTTGAATTTATTTCGAGCACATCATGAAATCAAACGACCAAACCTTTTATTCTTGTAATTAACATCGACACTGCCCTTTAGCTTCTTTCATGTGGGATTTTTAACAGTTTTAGTGCAACTCTTTGGGTGTGAACCCGGTTGATTGTCCATTTGAGTAACATCAGGGTAGGTCAAGGGTTCAATATTAGGGGCAAGATCATAGGGCAGGAGTGGTAGAGAAGAGGTGGTAGGTTTCACAAGGGTTTCTATGATAACCAGCTTAACAACCTATCCCAACTCACTATTGCCAAAGCCATTTCGTAAAACAAAATCATCCCAACAATCATTGTGTAATTGCAACTGATGCACAAGGATAATTTTAATTAAACCATGATGGAATAAACTCGAATCATACCTCTGCCTCCTAAACCGTTTTCCCATCTTGTACAGACTTCTAAGCAAGAAGTAGGGCATGTTCAATGGGAAGCCAATGAAACTCATAAGCAATCACAGATGATACAGGAAAACTAACCCAAATCTTCCTTCACACATAATGAATTGTTTCACATTAGCAAGTAGATCATGCCACCTAGGTTTTAAAGATGAGACCGGCATACCTCGATCGCAACTAGTAATTTTTCGTGAGGTGAACATCAAAGTCTAGGGGACCTCTTCAACTTTTGCGTTCTTGAACCATTTTTTCCCAACAGCTAGTAAACCTGTGGCTTGGCTTAAAAACTCTTCAGTTACCTCTACCTGCGTGTCTCATATCTTTTCTCTGCAACCATAGAAGTTCAATGCGAACTCTTGGGCAACTCTCAGATTGAAACCCTTAAATTTTTCAATGAACAAACGCCAACCATTCCTTTCTAAATCGTCCCTGGTGTTATCATACGATAGCAAGGTTTGGATTCCATTGGGATCAATCCTTAGCACTGGATCCATGGTGAACAGAAGGGAATCAACACAGAGCTCACATGTAGGGTTTGATAAAAAGCCACGGAACCATAGCCCCGAGCCTCAACAAAACAATACTATGACAGTTCAAACAGTAGGCAGAGGCGTTAATTACCATGTGTGGGAATGAAATTGTGAAGCCCGAGACCATACAGAAGAGTAATGGCATGTTCTACTTCATATGACACCTTGGCATTGGGTATGTATGAGGATTAGAACACTTGGAAAACCATAGTACGCACATTCATAGCTTGATTTCAAAGGTAAGTGTATCAAATAAAAATTGAATAATTAAAAGTCTTATGAATCAAAACTCCATTAATATCAATCGAATATTAATGAATGGAGGTATTTCACTTATGTAACCAAGGCACGTTTAGAACCAAGGGGTTATAAACAAGGAGAACAATTATGTTCATAGAAAAAAATATGACAATTCTATAATAAACCACATGAGCAGTCTTCCTTTAATTACAAATCAAAACAAAATGTCAATTCCAGCCGTGAGTTTTCATGCTTACAGTCATGAAAACAAAAATCGAAAAGACAATAGGGAGAAGCGACGATTTGCAATTGTCATCTCGAAAATTGTTCATGAAGGGTAATGAAATTTCATGACCCTGTGTAGGCAGCTATGTAGATTATTTAATAAAAATGACAAATATATTATTGCTGCCAACAATGGCGACATGCTGGGAGAAGTAGTTATCTCTATAATACGAATGAGTTCAGGTTAGAGAAATATGAAAGACTTCAAATCGAAGAACAACTGCAAGGTTATTTGAACATCTTTTTAAAAAAAAGCAAGAGGCAACCTAGTTTCAGATACCTTTCATTTAAAAGAATGAAACCTGGTGACAAACTTGGAAAAAAAAAGACACGATGTTTAAGTTAATGTCTCCAATACTATTGACAGGGCCACTGCTGCCAACAGGCATTCATAGCCTCAACAGGGATGTCAATTAACCCACTCTGACATCTGTATCCTATCCAAGAAATTTCAAATGAGAACGAAGGATGCTTATGGCCAACACAAAGTTCATACCTGAGAATTTTCTTTCACCTGGCATTGCTTCGCTGCCAGCAGGCTTTTTCAGTACCCCGGTGAAGTTATCTTGGCGTCATGCATGCATTTACCCGCTGCCAACAGACCTATTCAGTGTCTCGATGAATTTACAAGCACTTCCCACCGCTCTCTGAAAATTTATTCACATTCTGATATAGTTTTAAAGATATTCAACAGAGTGGAGTGACGCTGAAAATTCTAGTTTCTTAACACAACTTAATATTTCCACAGGCCTTTAAATTTCCTAGCAAACCTTCATAAAGATCTGAAAAACAGTTCATTAATAGAACCAATCTTCAAGGACGGGCAGATGTCATTGAGTTTCTTTCTTAAAGAGAAGGGACAGTGTCAAGAGACCTTTTAAAGATATTCGTGAATACTTTCAAGTACAGATTGCAACCGAGGAATTGACTTTCAGACAAAAGACACCTTCAACCAGCCTACAATTTCAGATAAAGACATCAATAGATATTCCAACAGTCTTTGACAGCTATTTTCGAGATGAAGCATTATGTTTCTCTTTGTCTAAGCTAGACTGTAAAACAGGGATGTTTGACTCAAAAGGACCAATGAACTAAAATGAAAACAAAACACACTTGCGAAGAAAAATTGGAAAGCAAAGAAATCCAAACAAAAAATATGTACAAAAGGTGTATCTGAAAACATCATGCAAAAAAAATCCCTTGGAAGACTGAAAGAAAGTAGAAAAATCATGTTTGATGTGAAAGCAGTCCTACTCGTGGTACCTTGGGTCAAGGTTGAATTTATGATTCGGATCTATTTATTCTCCAATTAAGATTTTCATGACGATACTGCGTTTTTTGAAAATAAATATTCAACGAAAAGCAAAGAGATCTGCAACAGTCGTATTATGGTTCTCGTGGTGCGCCCACTTGCGTTCATGACTGCATTATTACAAAGAGAAATAGTGAGAAATAAAACTGAAAGAAAACCTATTCCTAAAACTACCCTAACTACTAAACAAATCAGAATACTACGTGAAGTCATGCTTCCAATGTAGCCATCGGAGTAACTCCAATCCTGCAATGGAAACGAAATCAAGCATTGCTAATAAGAATGGTAATATGTCAAAAAATGATAGAAACATATCACACTTACCTTCATAATCATCATCTAAAAACAAAGTAAGCATGATCTTACCATTCCCTTGAATATTCTTGTTGTACGAATCCTCTAGCCATTGTGCAATCTTGTTGTGATAAGGTTCATAATGGCATGGGCGAGTGTAAGTAAGTTCAAAAAAACTGTCGAGATTACGAGGAAATGAAATAACCATCAGCCAAGGTTGAAATGCCCCATCCTCCTAACAATTCTCTAAGTGTTCATTAATTTCTTCACATGGAGGATCTAAAAGAAATATGTCATGCCTACTTCCAAGATACTTATGTAAAAAGAAAGCAAGCATAAATTTATCTTTATTATGAAATTTTTTTATATATGAATATTCAAGCCATCCTAAGATCTTGTCACAAAAATGAGGATTCAAACCATGACTTTGATGAAACAAATATATCGATCGAAAAATCATCATAAGAGGATTTGTGACGTCAGTCAGATCATTGGTTTGAATGCTTCCTTTGATGAGATTGATCATTTTAAAATGTGAAGTATAAACATTACAATTCAAGTTGATCAAAGAGAGAATTGCAACGTAGAATGATTGATCTCCATAGGATATAGTGCATTGTCTTTTTCAACAATAAACTGTGTAAAATCATCTCGCAACACGTCCTTTTCCCATATGAGTGATGAAAGTGAACAAGTGTCAAATCCAACTTTATCAATGTTAGGTTTGGTATTAATTTCACCAAAATTTAGCATATTGAAAGGATATGATTGTGGTGAAAAAGAGTAGGATGTTGTAGGTAATATGTCAAGTCCAACGGAGTCTAGGAAGAGATCAGGATATAAAAAATAAAAGGAATCAGAAATAAGCACATGAAAAGAATCTCTTGAACTATGATAATTAACAATGGTATTCTCAAGACATTTCACTTCACTTTCTTTAAAACTCTTACTCTGTTTTGGTGATTAATTACTCAACATAATATGAATATCTGGATTTGCCTTCTGTGTGATAGATAATTCAAAATTTATGTGACAAACGTCTAGTCTTTCCTATGGATAAAGTACATTTTGAGGACAAAGGTTTAAAGTTTCTTCTTCTAGTTGCGTATCTTCTTATCTAATCAGTTTCATAGGAATATTAGAATGTTCAAGATGATTTTCGTCGCTTAAGTGTTCTCCAATGACTGATTTTAAATATTGATTAGAGCATGAGTTACAAGAATGAGGATATTCACCTTGAGCCAGAAACGAATCTTCTTCCATACTAGTTGAAGACTGAAAATACAATGATTCAGAGGAAAAACCAATTTGGTTGTCAATAAGAACCTAGTCAATAGATTCTACCTCCCTAGCTTGTTCAACATTGTCAGAAGGATTCTTCTCATCTTGCGAAGAAAATTGTTCTTGCAATTTAGTGATAGGATTTGCAATTGGTTCTTCGTTCATGATTGAATATGACTGGATGGAAGGGACACAAGCATCATAGAAGAGATTTAATGCAAATGACATGTCATCGAGATTAAATTTATAGAGGATATGATAGACTCTTGTCAAAAATTCTTCCAAAGATGAATCACCGTTGATTAGCGAAGTATGAAATTCTTCACATAATTGATCAAAATCATAAATTTCAAAAGCATTTAGAAATTCATCTAAAAATTGAAACCAATCAAAAATGTGACATGCTGGAAAGGATTCAAACCAATGTTTAATTCGACCTCTAAAAGTAAAAGCAAACAGTCTGCATAAAACTCTTAAATCTGAGATGTCATGTTTGATGCATTTGCACCAAAACTTGTTAAGCTGGTCTTTAGAAGATGTATTTCCTCCACCATCAAAGGTGAGTTTGGACAAGCGAGAGACTGTCTCGTTGGGAACATCGGGTAATGAGAAGTTGAAAGCATGTTCCAACATAGTGATTTCGAGAGCCATGGGGGAATTGAATACATTTAAAATAAAGGCTCCTACAAGGCCAGCTTGTCAGTCGACCCTCCTTCTAGTGCCATTTGTTGACGGGCGAAATTGACCGCTCGTCAACTGGAGGAGTGAATTCGGTCCGGGGTTGTCTAATTAACCCAAGCCATTATGAATAATCCACTCCGATGGTTTTAGCGGCTCCGTTGGCCAATCTAAGTCCTAATGAAAGCGAAAAACAAAACTAAAGAAAATGCAATAACTTGACGAATAACAATCGCTGAAAACTATATATAGATCTAATATATATTTACAGTTTAACTAACTAATATTTATAAAATAACTCTACTTATCATATGCACAATATATACAAATGATTCTATTTCTAATATATATATATTATGTACAAACTACAAATTTTAATCTAAATCCGTGAAAATCGAATGTAAATTGTTTTTTTTGTAGACAGCAATAAAATTGTTATCTAATCTTTTTTATTTGTTTTCTTATAATGTTTATATAAAAGAAATTGAATATCAAACTGTCTAATTAAACAAAAGAAATAACAGATGATAAAAAGTGTTTTAACTACAGGGAACTTCTATATCTATTATACTAATGAAATTAAATAACAGGCTGACCTGTCATCGCATCCAATATTTTTTCAGTGTGTAGCATCCAATCTCCTTGTCTGATAAGGAAAACCTACAGCAGATCCTACAATTGCTTCTAATAAATGTGAAGCAGTAATGATGGAATTCGAATGATAGAACATATAGGAGATACGATCACATCAATCTCATAATTTCACAAGCAACCACATTAAGAAAAACCTTGTTGTGAGAACTTGCGTATAAACGCTCAATCAAAGATAGAGATAAATCTCTTAGTTCAAGATTGAACAAATGATTACAGTGTGTTAAATCTGTAACATGAAACATGGATAATATATAAACTTTTATTCTATCAACTTGTAGTAAACCATGACAGTGAAAGCAATCATAATATATTTACAAATTGAAACAAACATGACTTGAATAAAAACACAATACGGAGAAGCTAAAGCTGTGACGAGTATTATATTCCATTCAAGTCTGTAAATGAAAAATCCCTAGTCTTGCCCCAGGCTGAGATCATGCCATTTTTACAAAATAACATGCTTATATAGGTTCTAGGAACAAAATGTTTCATGTTGATAATATCAAATTTGTTCCAAAAATATGGGGGATGCAACCTCCCTGATTTTACTTGATATCAAAATACAAACAACCTAATCTATTTACTAAAAACACAAAGTTGATATGGCTAAAAGATCTCAACAGTGCCTCGTATCTCCTTGGAAATCATGGGTTCCTGAAAACAAATGAAAATGGGGGAATTTTAGATATGTTTTCAATTGTCAAATCAAGCAATTAGAATTTTTCTAACTGGCTATAGAATCTTACAATTCTGTAGCTAGTTATAATTACAACTACAATCATATTTTATTCAACAAACCAAACAAACTAATCTTTATAAGAAAGGTAATTTATCCAATCAAATAATATATCCTAAATTGAGAGTAACAAAATCATGATAAAATCCAAAAAGATCATACCTGAAATCATGGGATTAAAACATATCAAGCAATCTTGGAGTTTATGATTGTTTTTGTTGCCTCTACATTCTTGAAAATGATAGATCCTGTAGTTTTTAGGCGTTTCTCTTTTGCTTGGGTTATGGATTGGAGTCTATTGTTCTCGTTTGTCAACAAATCCACTTGATCTTTTAAAGATTTAAGCCGAGACTATAGAAAAGGCACATCCGTATAATACCTGTAGATCTAGGATCGACATTCATCACACTGTGGCCGTAGCGATTGTGCATTGGCACTGACAGCATTAAGGATTGGAGAATCGTCCACGCGAAATGTAGGTTTGTCACAGAGTTGGATGACAGGAAATTCGAGATTATCCCTTAGACATGGAGGCAGGTTGCTAACATAATCGTAGGGTCTGTCAGGGTAAAATCCATATGACATTGGATCCTCTTCGGCCAAGAATTTCTCAATTTCTGAATCCGAGTCTTCACTTACCTCAATTGTGTTTTTTGTGTTTGCACAGGGTTTGAATTTATTTCAATCACATCATGAAATCAAACGACCAGCCCTTTTATTCTTGTAATTAACATTGATGCTACCCTTTAGCTTCTTTCATGTGGGCTTTTTAACAGTTTTAGTGCAACTCTTTGGGTGTGAACCCAGTTGATTGTTCAGTTGAGTAACATCAGGGTAGGTCGAGGGTTCAATATTAGAGGCAAGATCACAGGGCAGGAGTGGTGGATAAGAGGTGGTAGGTCTCACAAGGGTTTCTATGATAACCGTCTTATCGACCTGTCCCAACTCACTGTTGCCAAAGCCATTTCGTAAACAAAAGCATCCCAACAATCGTTGTATAATTGCAGCTGATGCACAAGGATAATTTTAATTAAACCATGATGGAATAAACTTGAATCATACCTCTGCCTCCTAAATCATTTTCCCATCTTGTACAGACTTCTAAGAAGGAATTAGGGCATGTTCAATGGGAAGCCAATGAAACTCATAAGCAATCGTAGATGATACAGGAAAATTAACCCAAATCTTCCTTCACACGTAATGAATTGTTTCACAATAGCAAGTAGATCATGCCACCTAGGTTTTAAAGATGATACTGGCATACCTCGATCACAACTAATAATTTTCCGTGAGGTGAACATCAAAGTCCAGGGGACCTCTTCAACTTTTGTGTTCTTGAACCATTTTTGCCCGACAGTTGGTAAACCTATGGCTTGTATTAAGAACTCTTCAGTTACCTCTAGTTGCACGTCTCATATCTTTTCTCTATAGCCATCGAAGGTCAATGCGAACTCTTGGGAAACTCTCAGATTGAAACCCTTAAATTTTTCAATGAACAAACGCCAACTGTTCCTTTCTAAATCGTCCCTGGCGTTATCATATGATAGAAAGGTTTGGATGCCATTGGGCTCAATCCTTACCATTGGAGCCATGGTGAAAATAAGGGAATCAACATAGAGCTCACATGTAGGGTTTGATAAAAGGCCACAGAACCATAGCCCCGAGCCTCAACAAAACAATACTATGACAGTTCAAACAGTAGGCAGAGGTGTTAATTACCATGTGTGGGAATGAAATCGTGAAGCCCGAGACCATACAGAAGAGTAATGGCATGTTGTACTTCATATGACACCTTGGCATTGGGTACGTATGAGGATCAGAACACTTGGAAAACCATAGTATGCACATTCATATCTTGATTACAAAGGTAAGTGTATCTAATAAAAATTGAATAATTAAAAGTTTTATGAATCAAAACTCCATTAATATCAATCAAATATTAATGAATGGAGGTCTTTCACTTATGTAACCAAGGCACGTTTAGAACCAAGGGGTTATAAACAAGGAGAACAATTATGTTCATAGCAAAAAATATGACAATTCTATAATAAACCACATGAGCAGTCTTCCTTTAATTACAAATCAAAACAAAATGTCAATTCTAGCCGCGAGTTTTCATGCTTACAGTCATGAAAACAAAAATTGAAAAGACAATAGGGAGAAGTGATGATTTGCAACTGTCATCTCAGAAACTGTTCATGAAGGGTAATGAAATTTCATGACCTTGTGTAGGCAGCTATGTAGATTATTTAATAAAAATGACAAATATATTATCGCTGCCAAAAATGGTGACATGCTGGGAGAAGCAGTTATCTCTGTAATACAAATGAGTTCAAGTTAGAGAAATCTGAAAGACTTCAAATCGAAGAACAACTGCAAGGTTAATTGAACATATTTTAAAAAAAAACAAGACGCAGCCTAGTTTCAGATACCTTTCATTTAAAAGAATGAAACCTGGTGAAAAACTTGGCAAAAGAAAGACACAACGTTTAAGTTAATGTCTCTGATACTGTTGACAGGGCCATTGTTGCCAGCAGGCATTCATAGCCTCAACAGGGATGTCAATTAATCCACTCTAACATCTCTATCCTATCCAAGAAATTTCAAATGAGAACGAAGGATGCTTATGGCCAACACAAAGTTCATACTTGAGAATTTTATTTTACCTGATATTACTTCGCTGCTAGCAGGCCTGTTCAGTACCCCGATGAAGTTATCTTGGCGTCATGCATGCATTTACCCGCTGCCAGCAGACCTGTTCAGTGTCCCAGTGGATTTACAACCACTTCCCACCACTCTCTGAAAATTTATTCACATTCTGATATAGTTTTAAAGATATTCAACAGAGCGGGGTGACGCTGAAAATTCTAGTTTCTTAACACAACTTAATATTTCTACAGGCCTTTAAATTTCCTAGCAAACCTTCATAAAGATCTGAAAAATAGTTCATTAATAGAACCAATCTTCAAGGATGGGAAGACGTCATTGAGTTGCTTTCTTAAAGAGCGGGGACAACGTCAAGAGACCTTTTAAATATACTCGTGAATACTTTCAAGTACAGATTGCAACCGAGGAATCGACTTTCAGACAAAAGACACCTTCAACCAGCCTACAATTTCAGAGAAAGACATCAATAGATGTTCCAACAGTCTTTGACAGCTATTTTCGAGATGAAGCATTTTGTTTCTCTTTGTCTGAGCTAGACTGTAAAGTAGGGATGTTTGACTCAAAAGGACCAATGTACTAAAATGAAAACAAAACACACCAGTGAAGAAAAATTGGAAAGCAAAGAAATCCAAACAAAAAATATGTACAGAAGGTGTATCTGAAAACATCATGCAAAAAAAATCCCTTCGAAGGCTGAAAGAAAGTAGAAAAATCTTGTTTAATGTGAAAGCAATCCTACTCGTGGTACCTTGGGTCAGGGTTGAATTTATGATTCAGATCTCTTTATTCTCCAATTAATATTTTCATGACAATACTGCGTTTTTTAAAAATAAATATTCAACGAAAAGCAAAGAGAAAAGGATCAAGCAGACTTCCTTGACAATAGTCATATTATGGCTCTCGTGGTGCGCCCACTTGCGTTCATGACTGCATTATTACAAAGAGAAATAGTGAGAAATAAAACTGAAAGAAAACCTATTCCTAAAACTACCCTAACTACTAAACAAATCAGAATACTACGTGAAGTCATGCTTCCAATGTAGCCATCAGAGTAACTCCAATCCTGCAATGGAAATGAAATCAAGCATTGCCAATAAGAATGGTAATATGTCAAAAAATGATAGAAACATATCACACTTACCTTCATAATCATCATCTAAAAACAAACTAAGCATGATCTTAACATTCCCTTGAATATTCTTGTTGTACGAATCCTCCAACCATTGTGCAATCTTGTCGTGATAAGGGTCATAATGGCATGGGCAAGTGTAAGTAAGTTCAAAAAAATTGTTGAGATTACGAGGAAATGAGATAACCATCAGCCAAGGCTGAAATGCCCCATCCTCCTAACAATTCTCTAAGTGTTCATTAATTTCTTCACATGGAGGATCTAAAAGAAATATGTCATGCCTACTTCCAAGATACTTAGGTAAAAAGAAAGAAAGCATAAGTTTATCTTTATTATGAAAATTTTTTATATATGAATATTCAAGCCATCCTAAGATCTTTTCATAAAAATGAGGATTCAGACCATGACTTTGATGAAACAAATATATCGATGGGAAAATCATCATAAGAGGATTTGTGACGTCAGTCAGATCATTGGTTTGAATGCTTCCTTTGATGAGATTGATCATTTCAAAATGTGAAGTATAAACATTACAATTCGAGCTGATCAAAAGCGAATATGCAACGTAGAATGTTTGATCTCCATAAGATACAGTGCATTGTATTTTTCAACAATAAACTGTGTAAAATCATCTCGCAACACATCCTTTTCCCATATGAGTGATGAAAGTGAACAAGCGTCAAATCCAACTTTATCAATGTTAGGTTTGGTATTAATTTCACCAAAATTTAGCATATTGAAAGGATATGATTGTGGCAGAAAAGAGTAGGATGTTGTAGGTAAGATGTCAAGTCCAACAGAGTCTAGGAAGAGATTAGGATATAAAAAATAAAAGGAATCATAAATAAGCACATGAAAAGAATCTCTTGAACTACGATAATTAACAATGGTATTCTCAAGACATTTCGCTTCACTTTATTTAAAACTCTTACTCTGTTTTGGTGACGAATTCCTCAACATAATATGATCATCTGGATTTGCCTTCTGTGTGATAGATAATTCAAAATTTATTTGACAAACGTCTCATCTTTCCTATGGATAAAGTACATTTTGAGGACAAAGGTTTAAAGTTTCTTCTTCTAGTTGTGTATCTTCTTCTCTAATCAGTTTCATAGGAATATTAGAACGTTCAAGATGATTTTCGTCGCTTAAGTGTTCTTCAATGACTGATTTTAAATATTGATTAGAGCATGAGTTACAAGAATGAGGATATTCACCTTGAGCCAGAAATGAATCTTCTTCCATACTGGTTGAGACTGAAAATACAATGATTCAGAGGAAAAACCAATTTGGTTATCAATAAGAACCTAGTCAATAGATTCTACCTCCCTATCTTGTTCAACATTGTCGGAAGGATTCTTCTCATCTTGCGAAGAAAATTGTTCTTGCAGTTGAGTGATAGGATTTTCAATTAGTTCTTCGTTCTTGATTGAATATGACTGGATGGAAGGGATGCAAGCATCATAGAAGAGATTTAATGCAAATGACATGTCATTGAGATTAAATTTACCGAGGATATGATAGACTCTTGTCAACAAATCTTCTGAAGATGAATTGTCGTTGATTAGCAAAGTATGAAATTCTTCACATAATTGATCGAAATCATAAATTTCAAAAGCATCTAGAAATTCATCTACAAATTGAAACTAATAAAAAATGTGACATGCTGGAAAGGATTCAAACCAATGTTTAATCCGACCTCTAAAAGTAAAAGCGAACAGTCTGCATAAAACTCTTAAATCTGAGATGTCATGTTTGATGCATTTGCACCAAAACTTGTTAAGGTGGTCTTTAGCATATGTATTGCCTCCACCATAAAAGGTGAGTTTG
>JASDQU010330484.1:0-12523 GCA_032191745.1 Picea mariana | reverse complement strand
TCGTTATATAGTTTATTTTTTAAATATTATTGAGTGATCTGTGGGAATGATGATATCTCTTAGCTATGAACTCTCTTATATTTTTTATATTGTTAAATTTTTATGATTTAATGTGTGGGAGCGTTGCGAACTCAATAAAACGGCCCCTAATTCTTCAACTCAAGTAGTCTTTTCCGCAGTCACGAGGGATAGCTCGATTGGCGAGAATGTGGGCACACTCTCCCAGGTTGGGGAGAGGTCACGAGTTCAAACCTGGCTACGAGTCCTTCGGGCTGCTGCTTTCCACTCCCATATCATCCACTATGTGGGGAAGTATCGGGGTGGGTTCCCAGCGGGTTAATTTCCATTGGAAAAAAAAAAAAAAAAGTAGTCTTTTCCTTCAGCCTTGGACATAACAGTTCAACCCAAATAAGGAGGATTTCACTGTTTCCCTTATCTAGATCCGTCTTTACTCTCTTCCACGGGAATACTGGGAAGAGGAAATCCTAAAAGGCATAAGCAATGTGCTTGGCTCCTTCGTTGTTAGATTTAGGGAAAAAATAGAAAACAGTGATAACTTTTAACTAATATGTTTACTAATTCAAATGTAGATCAGCATTTTAAAACAATAACTTAAGCATATTAAATATAGGCAATGAGATCTGAACATGTTGAGGTAATTCTGAACATAAACAAATAAGCTTAAATTAGCTTAAGGTAATGGACCAAACTTCAAGAGTTGTGATCATCTATTATGATATAATGTAGATTGTTTTTCCAAAGAGGACCAAACACAGAGTTGATGCAAACACCCACAATATTACTTTCCACACTGAACTCGGATTTGCTACAGCAACAAAACCCTTCAAGAGGGATGACACCAGTAAAGGGACAGCAAGGAGAAAAGGCACTAGAAATCAATGAGGTGTGGCCAAATGCAGCCTATGAGGCAATGGCACCCTCAACATACAGAGACAGCAAGAAATGGAAGTCATGGTGCCCTCACACACACAGCGGCAGCCTATAGAGAGATCAGAGAAAGGGGATGTGGTACCTATGGCAGTCCATGGATCTTTTAGATAGCCAAGGGAAGAGACTACAGGAGCTAGGGTAAATTCCATGACAACCACAGTAGATAAGGAGAGGTTTAGCACCTCTAAATCAGCAAGTAAAACAGTTGATGCTCCCAGCCAACAAGAGTCCAAACAAAAGTTCAGATCTGAAATAGAAAATCCACAAGGGCAGCCATACCATCATCAAGGAAGACTCTCAGCCAACAAGAGTCCAAATAAAAGTTCAGATCTGAAATAGAAAATTCACAAGGGCAGTCGTACCATCACCAAGGAAGACTCACATCCAACAAGTGCCCAAACAAACTCAGATCTGAAATAGAAAGTTCACAAAGGCAGTTGTACCATCACCAAGGAAGACTCCCAGTCAACAAGAGTCCAAACAATTTGAAATAGAAATTCCACAAAGGAAATCATACCATCACCAAGGAAGACTCCCAGCCAACAAGAGTCCAAACAAACTCAGATCTGAAATAGAAAGTTCACAAAGGCAGTTGTACCATCAGCAAGGAAAACAAAACTGAGGCAGTCGCAGCAACAAAAGGAATAGGAGCAAATGAAGAGGGTGATTGTGTGTCAATGAGAGAGAGGGGTAGGATCTTATTTATATCTTAGGTGGGTAGGGTAGGGTTTTCTATTTTAACCCTAAAATTAGGATTAAGTCAAACCTTAATAAAATAAAATAAATAAATAATAATTAATTGATATTTTAATTAATTAAATTATTAATTAAAAATCAATTAAGTCAAAGTGACCTATAAACCTCGACACTACATTAAACAAAGAGGGAAACAAAAGCAAACAAGAGGGGAGCAAAAGACAAAGTCAAGGGGTCATATTTAATGGAAAAACATGTCCACATAAATCTCATGATTGCTTATAAACTTGTATCATCAGTGCATAAGGGGAAACATCCATGATGTGGTCATGTCCATCTTTTTGGTTGCTCCTAGGTCTCATGGACCATCCCGAGAGAGGGGAAGAATATCACACATCATCACATCTTGGTACGCAACCAAGAACTACCTAGTCCAAGACCAAGGCACCCTAGAACACATCTAGAGCCCTATAACACATCTAGGGTCTTTCATCCACCAAGGTATAGGACCAAGGATCAACCCAAGCGTTAGGTAAGGATTCCCTGGAATGCACCCAGGGGCCCTATAACAAATCTAGGGACTTACATCATCAACCACCAAGGAACACATCCAAGGATCAATCCAAGCGTTTAGGCAAGGATTCCCTGGAACACATCGAAGGGCCCTAGAACACATCTAGGGACTTACATCATCAACCACCAAAGAACACATCCAAGGATCAATCCAAGAATTTAGGCAAGGATTCCCTAGAACACATTTAGGGACTTACATCATCAACTACCAAGGAACACTTCCAAGGATCAATCCAAGCATTTAAGCAAGGATTCCCTGGAACACATCCAAGGTCCCCGAGAGAGGGGAAGAATATCACACATCATCACATGTTGGTATGCAACCAAGAACTACCTGGTCCAAGACCAAGGCACCCCAGAACACATCTAGAGCCCTATAACACATCTAGGGTCTTTCATCCACCAAGGTACAGGACCAAGGATCAACCCAAGCGTTTAGGTAAGGATTCCCTGGAACGCACCCAGGGGCCCTAGAACAAATCTAGGGACTTACATCATCAACCACCAAGGAACACATCCAAGGATCAATCCAAGCGTTTAGGCAAGGATTCCCTGGAACACATCGAAGGGCCCTAGAACACATCTAGGGACTTTCATCATCAACCACCAAGGAACACATCCAAGGATCAATCAAAGAATTTAGGCAAGGATTCCCTAGAACACATCTAGGGACTTACATCATCAACCACCAAGGAACACTTCCAAGGATCAATCCAAGCATTTAAGCAAGGATTCCCTGGAACGCATCCAGGGTCCCTAGAACACATCTAGGGACTTATTTTTTGGTCCTTGAACAAGAACCCTAGCAATATACTGGGGGGCCTCACTAGGGCATTTTTCCATGGCTCTAATTGCTTGGTCCCAAACCAAGAAACCCCAGGAGGGCACTGGGGGCCCTAGATCTCAGCTAGGGTCTTAGCTATTCTCCGGAGAATGGCTCTTGCAGCGGCACTAATTTCAACATTCGTCAAAGTCTCGGAAATAAATAAGGTAAATATACTTCAAATGCAAGAATATGTGCCTACATTAATGTTTCGCGGACGTTTCCTAACTCCATCTGCCTTCATTATCAAGACAATGAATGGTTGCAATCCCTTGACTATGAACATATCACATTCAGATGTCGTAAATGCTATGAACATGGGGCACATGTTTCGAGAATGCCCTCTCAACAAATAGAAAGAAAATACAAAGGCCAATACTGATAAAGATGCAAAAGAATTTGAAGTATTTCATTCAAAAAGACGCAATGCCAAAAAACCACAGCCACAAACAACCAAACCAACATCATGACAAGAAATCAGTTCAAAACTCTCCAAGCTACTCAGGAGGATCCTCAAAAAGACATCATTCAAATAGATGAGGATATAGTAAATTAGGAAGAGCCGCAAAATCAAGATGTAGAAAAGGAGGAACAATCAAAACGCAGGAAACTAATGGAGCACTCAGAAAAGGAAACCAAAGACCTAGATACAAAAATGAAAAATGATGGAGAAGACAAAGGGGAATGGGAGGATGGTGAAGACTCAAAGCTATCTAAGCTAGATCTTAAATCCATAGCAGTAGTTTGGTGTCAGCAGGACCCTGATTCAATCTTGAAGCAATAGATTCAACTAGTTAAAGAAGACCTTGTAAGAAGAAAAGAGAGGCACTCGGCACAAATAAAAGGTAAATCATCCTCATCTTCCTCTGTTCTTGGTATAAAATCTCTTCCCTTAAAAGGATCCTATCAAACAAACCAAGGAAGAAAATAAATGAGGAAGACGATTGAACAAAAAAATTCTTCAAGAATTAGGAGAAATGTTGTTTAACTCCAGCACAATCACCTTGATGACTGATTTGTTTCCTATAAACCCCCATTGTTCCCCATGAAAAATCTCTTGGAATATCTGGGGCATCAATGGAAAATCCAAACACAGAATAATGAAAAAACTTATTTTAAAAGAACAATCAACCATGATTCTCATCCAAGAAACTAAATGCCCCAACACTCTACTCAATACTATATCCCTCCAACTCTGGAAACAATCTCATGTTATAGCTACAGATGCCCAAGGAGAAGCATGGGGTCTTGCCATTTTGTGGAATCTGGCAGAAGTCACCTTAACCTCCTTCTTGTCCACTACTCGAACACTATCATCCCATTTTAACATCATTGAAACAGCCTCCTCGAGTTTTGTCTCTAATGTGTATGGGCCACCCTCTTCTCCAACCAAAGACCTCTTTCTAAATTCTCTCAAATCCCTCAAGGCTATCATAGGAGACAAACACTGGATTACTAGAGGAGACTTTAAAATTATTACCTATTTAGATGAAAACCGAGGAGGAATTAGAATATTGGACCAAGCCTTCCTCAATCTCCAGGAGATTATCCCAAGCCTCAATTTAATTAACTTGCCCCACTCAAATGAAGTTCATACTTGGAATAATCATCGTAAAGGATCTAATAAAGTGGCTTCAAAATTAGACAAATTTCTTGTTTCAGACTCGCTCCCCCTAATTGGTCTTTACCTAAACTCCTCTATCCTTCCTCACTCAGGCTCAGATCATTGGCCAATCAAGTTGGGCCTCATCCTCTTTGACACTCCTAAGCTTCACCCTTTCCATTTTGAATCTTTTTGGATCTCCCATCCCTCCTTGACTGTTGGTGGCAAGAAATAAAAAATATTCAAGGCATTCCAATGTATCATTTCCAGCAACAATTGAAACACATCAAATCTAAACTAAAAAAATGGAACAAAGAAACCTTTGGAAACATTTTCAGAGAAAATATAGAACTAGAAGCAAGAATGGAGTAACTCCAACAGTAGATTATTGAAAATGGAAGGACAAAAAGCACGGCCTCAGAGGAAATAGAGCTTCAAACTCAAATAGACATAAGATATTAACAGGAAGAAACTCTCTGGAAGCAAAAATCCATATTTAAGTAGTTCAAAGAAGGGGACAGAAACACAAAATTCTTCCATAGGTCAACCATTAACAGAAGGCAACAAAATCACATCACTTCTATCAAATTTTCTCAAGGAAATCAAGTTATAGAAAATGCAGAAATTGAAAAAGAACTTATCAGATATATCTCCAATCGGTTAACATAACCAAAGAAAGACAAAGGCAAAGCCATCAACAAAATAACCAGAAACATCCCCAAATTGGTTTCCCTAGATCAGAATGATGCTTTTCTAAGACTGGCCACCTTAGAAGAAGTTGAGAAAGTTGTGATGGAAATGCCCAAAGAAAAATCCCTAGGACCGAATGGTTTTACAGCATACTTCTTCCAAACTTGTTGGTCAATCATCAAGTATGATGTTCTAGAACTGGTGGAATATTCTTGATGTTTCTCTAAGGTACTTCCAGCCCTCAATGCCTCCTTTCTAGCCCTCATTCCCAAAGAAGATAAAGTGGAAGATCCCAGCAAATTTAGGCCTATCTCTCTATGTAATGTTATCTACAATATTATTACTAAAATCATAGCCAATAGACTTAATCTCATCCTCTCGAATCTCATCTCCTAAGAGAAAACAAGCTATGTGGAAGGAAGACAAATCCTAGACAGAATCATCATAGCCCATGAAATTATTTTCTCTCTAAAATGTTCCAAATCAGTTGGAATGTTAATTAACCTAGATATGTCAAAAACTTTCAATAAATTAATTTGGCAATACATCCACCATACTCTCATTGCCTTTGGCTTCTCCCCCACTTGGGTTACTTGGATCATGTCCCTCACCCGCTCTGGTTTTTTTTTCATTCTTATTAATGGTTCTCATTCCTCTACTTTCTCTCCCTCCTGGGCCATAAGGTAGGGAGATCTACTCTCTCCCTTCTTTTTCATTCTAATGGTTGAAGGGTTAGGTAGAGCCCTTAAATCAATAGTCTCTCTTTGCAAGATTACAGGTCTTCACCTTCAGGGAGACAATATGTCGGTTTCCCACCAGTAATTCATTGATGATACTATGCTTATAGGCATCCGAACTATCAAGGAAGCACATGCAATCAAACAAGTGTTAGAGGACTTCATGGAGGCTTCAAATACCGACATCAATCAAAGTAAGTCTCAATTTTTTCTTTAATACAAACATTGGCATCCAAAATAACGTTTCCATAATTTTGGGCTTTCAAAGAAGTTCTTTTTCGGCCAAATATCTTGGTGCTCCTTTAACAGCCAATACCCTAATAAATTCCACCTAGGAGGATCTTCTTGTCAAAATGGAAAAGAAACTAGCCAACTAGACCTTTCGTTCCCTTAATCTGCCTAGTCATCTTGTCCTTTTAAAATCAATTCTCCATGCCATGCCCTTGTATCTTTTCTCATCCCTAGCAGCTCCAAATTCTATTATTAAGGCAGTATGTAATCTCCAAAGATCTTTCCTTTGGGGGGGATCCAAAAAAGAAAGGAAATGGGCATTAGTTATTTCGGAGAAGGTCTGTCAACCAAAGCTAGAAGAAGGACTTGGCCTATAGGATCCAAAAACTTTAAGTGTTGTCGTAGGAATGAAGACTTGGTGGAGATGGCTGCAAAACAAAGATTACCTATGGGAAAAAATATGGAAAAGCACATACAACTCTTCATTTGTACACCACAACATCATAAGGTTGGAAGGCAACATAAAAGGCTCAAACATATGGAACACAAATTGGCTCAATAGAAATACCATTCAGCAACATAGCTTCTAGGAGGTGCGCAATGGCATGCATACTCTGTTTTGGGATGAGGCCTGGAAACAATCCTCGACTTGGGGAAAACAATATAATCTCAAGTCACTTAGGGATCACCCAATAGCTCAGGGTAAAATTTAGATATGGCAATATTGGTAGGAGCATCCTCCAGATGAGACTTGGAGAAGTTGGCTTCCCAAAGGACCAGAAATACAACCAGAATTTGAAAACCAATGGGAGGAAGTGTGGGAAGACGTCCAAAATCAAAGAATCAATTGTCATGAAGGACCAAACAAACTTCGGCGGGGGCATACCTCTAAAGGAAGCTTTACCATAAAATAGGCCTACAATTTATATACCTCTCAGCGAAATCCTCCCTCTAACCATCCTTGGCAACAGATTTGGAGGCAAAATCTCTGGCCCAAAGTCTGAACATTTCTTTGGATCCTTGCAAGAAAGAAAATTTTAACTTGGGAAAACCTTAAAAAAAAGGCTTTAAAGGCCCATCCTTCTATCCCCTTTGCCAAGAAGTAGGAGAAACTACGAAACACCTTCTCAATGAATGCAACTTTGCCTCATTCCTTTGGGACAAAAGTGCAAAAAAATTAGGAAAATGGGCATGGACAAAACTAGCATAAGCTTTATCATACATCAATGGAACTCAATGGACTTCACCAATCCAATTTTATCTAGAGACCGGAGACTACTACCAGGTTTTTTAGTCTAGGGGGTTTGGAAGGAACGAAACTGCAGAATCTTTAAAAGCATAAACTCAAATTCTGACCTCATCTGGCATCAAATTGAAAAGAATATCAGAGAAACGGTTCTAACATGTACATGGATAGAGCAAGATTGGACCAGTTCACCCTCAGAAGTAATCATTTTGGGATCCTTAGGCCTCCTCCAAAATTTTCAACTCACATCAAGAAGAAAATCTCCACCCCACTTAGCATCTCCTTCAGATTGATCTCCTCTACCTATAGGATTTGTAAAATTAAATTTTGATGGAGCATCTAAAGGGAACCTCAGATTGGCAGGGTTAGGGGGAGCCTTCAGGGACCACAAAGGCATCATTATAAGAGTCTATTTCAAAAGTATGGGAATATCCGCAAACAATGAGGCTGAACTAAGAGTGCTTACTCAAGGATTGGTCATTGCTATCAGGGAAGGCTAAGGGAAACTAGTAGTTGAAGGAGATTCTCTTATTATCATTTGCACTTTGGGGAAATTGCTACATGGCTCGGCCATCAGCAATATTTCATCAGGTTGGTGCATGGAAGGAGGACTGGAAAGACTCCAAGCCCTTCTAATCAAAGTCAAATATCTCATCCCCTCTCATGTAAGGCACATAGCCAACAAATTAGCTAATAAGCTTGCCAATGAAGGGTCAACAAACCAACAGGAAAAATGGACAAACCCTGGGATAGGAATGAAAATACAGTTGTAGTTAGGGATTGCAATCTAATAGCCCAATCAAACTATAATTCCACTTCCTCTAATGTAAACATTCCATGATTTTTTCTCTTAACAACAACCTTATGTATATTTTAGTAATCAACAGAAGACAGGTTGATCTTTGTACTCCTTTTGTTTCCAGACCATGGCATATATCTCAAATGGAATATACAATAGGAAGCCCCATACGAGTGATCAGTAGTATTTTTGTAATATATGAGCTCAAAACTCAAAGTCTGCAGTATGGTTGCCACTCAAGCCTACTAGTTTTGGTAATATATGAGCTCAAAACTCAAAGTCTGCAGTATGGTTGCCACTCAAGCCAACTAGATAGCAAGCAGGCAGCGATTGTAACTCAACTCTTATATCTTTGTTTATATTTTAATTTAGTTTGAGAGATTACAAAAAAAAAATTGTCATGAAATAAATCCCAAGCCTATTTAAATCAATTTTCATTTGAAATATGTCTAAGATATTAGACTTGGTTGGGGTGTTTTGGTAAGGTTTAATTTCTTTTTAAACCTTATTAAAATACTTCGAACCAATTGTAAGATATTAAATATAGAATTTTTTGGGATTATTTTTCTATGGTTAAGAGGTAAAATTGTAATGTGAGATTTGTTATAAGTTTATGTTATGAATGATATTAAGGTTAGGTGCTTTTGAGTTGAATGTGATCTAATTCTTACTCCATAATTTAGTTAGGGAGAAATGGAGAAATGGAGGATTAGGCAAAAGATATAATTAATGGAGTTGGGTTTAAATGATTTTTTAAATCTAGGAATAACACTTTAAACAATTTATGAATTTTGGGGATTATTTTTTATGAGTAAGAGGGAATGTGAGATTTGTTATAAGTCTTTTTTATGTGAAGTTATGAATGACATCAAGATTAAGTGCTTTTGAGTAATTTTTGAGATTATTTTTTATAGGTGAGAGGTAAAATTGTAATCTAAGATTTGTTATAAGTTTTTTTTTATCTGATGTTAGGTGTTTTTGAGGTGAATGTGATCCAATTCTTAGTCCATAATTTAGTTAGGGAGAAATGGAGGAAATGGAGGATTAGGAAAAAGATGTAACTAATAGAGTTGGGTTTAAATGGTTTTTTAAATGTTTAGACAGATTTTGAAATGGACTTACATAGCTCTTTAAAAACTTAGAAAGCACTTATCATCTTTTAAAAATGATAACCTATTCAAAAATGTAAATTATCTTATGGTCAAAACTAATTATCTTAAATATCATTACTTTAAATCTAATTTTGAAGGAATATAAATCATTTATTAATAATAAAATAAAGTAGATTGTGATTTTTTTTTAATTTTTAAATAAAAATATTTGAAAAACTAAAAATAATTTAATAATATAAACTCTTCATATACTTATTTTTATTAAAAATTTATTAAAACTGAGATAAATAAATAGTTTTCAAATTTTAAAAACATTTTTGAATAACATAATACTTTTTCAATTTTAAAAATATTTTTTTTAAATATTACATTTTAATTTTTAAAATAATTTTTAAAATATTTAATTTATGATTTAAAATGTTTTTTATTTTCAAATTTTAAAAACATTTTTGAATAACATAATACTTTTTCAATTTTAAAAATATTTTTTTAAATATTACATTTTAATTTTTAAAATAATTTTTAAAATATTTAATTTATGATTTAAAATGTTTTGTATTTTCATAAACCAAGATTAAGAATTTAAGAAAATCTAAAAAAATTGTGAAACCTATTTACCCGGCCAAAGTTTAGTTATATTATTCATTTTGAAGTAGAATACAAAAGCTTTTTCCTTATTAACATTTATTAAAATTAATATCATATCATTATTTTTTAATATATTAAAGTATCAGTTTCATTGTTTATTGTTTGTTAATATATTAAAGTATTATTTTTTATGAGAAAAAATATAAATTATAATAATTGTGTTTAGATATCTAAATTATAATTAGATTTCTTGTTAATGTGCATTAAAAAGAAGTCAAATTTAATTTAATAGATTTAAAGTTGTAATAATTTTATATTGTTTTGTAATAATAAAAGAATGGTTATTGTTTGTTAATATATTAAAGTATTATTTTTTATGAGAAAAAATATAAATTATAATAATTGTGTTTAGATATCTAAATTATAATTAGATTTCTTGTTAATGTGCATTAAAAAGAAGTCAAATTTAATTTAATAGATTTAAAGTTGTAATAATTTTATATTGTTTTGTAATAATAAAAGAATGGTTATTGTTTATTAATATATTAAAGTATTATTTTTTATGAGAAAAAATATAAATTATAATAATTGTGTTTAGATATATAAATTATAATTAGATTTCTTGTTAATGTGCATTAAAAAGAAGTCAAATTTAATTTAATAGATTTAAAGTTGTAATAATTTTATATTGTTTTGTAATAATAAAAGAATGGGCATTGCTAATCTTATATGGAACTGATAAATGGCATATTTTTGAATATGTTATTCTTCATATTTTGTATTTATAAGTTCAATTATTTCAAATTTAAGATATTTTAAAAATGGTGATTTCATATTTTGTATTTATAAGTTCAATTATTTCAAATTTAAGATATTTTAAAAATGGTGATTTTTTTTTATTTTGTAATCTTTTTAATAAGATAAATAATCTCAATTTTATTATAAGTATAATTTGTAAAACAAATTATATTATAAATTTTCTTTGTATATACAATGTAGTTAGTTTTAATTCATTTCATTTATTAATTTCATGTAATATCACAACAATTTAAATTTTATGAAAAAAATTAACAAAAATTGATATTTAAATTTCTTTATGTTTAAAATCTTTTGAGCTATTATATATATATATATATATATATATGATGAGGAGGTTTTTTAAAATTGTTTCAAATCTTAGCCAAAATTATTTGAGGTTGGGATGGTATAAGGATTCTCAATCTAAGTGGGGTGGTATAAGGATGCTCAATTTTGACTAAATTATTGGGGAATAGATAAAGCAATCATATTGACGAACAAAGATAATATTAGGTGTGATATAGAATTAAAGGGGAAAAGGAAATTAATATATTATAAGGAGATGATCAACCCTAATGTAGAATATCAAAAGTATCTTCATAGTCAAACTTGACATTGGTCGATTCCCAAAATGTGGTGGGATGAAAGAGTTTCTCACCTTTGCGACACTAAGAGGGTTGAAGATAAAAAGCATTTTATCATAAGTGTCCAACATATACCCAAAATAGATCTCAATTTCAAAAGATTTGTCACACTACCAACCTTCTTAACATTTTTTCTCAACAAAACTATGGTAATATTGAAGCACTTCTCTTAGTTTTTAAACCAAATTCAATTTCAATTTTATATATATATATATATATATATATATATATATATATATATATATATATATATATATATATAACTGAAAATACCTTAAACATTAAAAGATATATTAACTCAAAAGATTTTTAACATCAAAATATTTACATTTCAATTTTTTTTTCATTATTTAATAAATTTGAAATTAAGATACATCTCCCTTCATCTTTTTCATTATTTAATAAATTTGAAGTGAATACATATCTTTCTGAATAACTTTTTTTTTTAATTATGAAAATCTAATTAAATTAAGCATCTTACAGATCTTTTAATTAAATTTATTATCATTATAAACAATTAATAAAACAATTTCAATAATAATAATTAAAAATTACTCATTACTACTAACGATCTATATAAAAATTACTCCCTCCCCTTTTTTTAATATGAAATTGTTTTTTTTATTTCTTATAAATTATATTAAAATATTCTATTAATTTTTTTAGATTCACTTAGGTAAACCAAATATAATTGATCTCTAAGTTACTAATGATGCTATCGTTTTTGTCAATTTAATGGTAACTTTAAAAACATAAAACTAATTAGTTTACATATATGAAATATAAATTACAAAATTTAATGATAACTTCAAAAACATAAAACTAATTTATTATAATTATAAATATATGAAATATAAATTATAATAATGAGAGAGTAAAATATGTCTTATGTTAATTTTTATTTTTTTTATTTATTTAATTTAAATAAATTTTATAATAATTTTTTTAATTGTAATTTTAATGGAATAATTTTTATAAATGTATGATAATATTTACATATTAAAAAAAAAATTTAAAAATAAATTATTCATA
>JASDQU010330480.1:0-12896 GCA_032191745.1 Picea mariana | reverse complement strand
GACTGCATTGAAATTTGACATGGATAGACTATTCACATGCCTTAACGATATGTGAGGGTTTCTGGACTCAAATTTGGCTCACATGCCCACTTTCTTCCATCATCAATTCATCATGTAAAGAATAAATCCTAACTTAGTGGAGTTATCAATTTGTTCCCAGTGAATGGATTCGTTGTTGTTGACATGGAATGGGACAACACATGTACCTTCTTAATTTTCTTCCTTCACTTAATGTGGGCCTAGTCATTCCTAGCCTTGAATTGAAAGTTGCCCCTAGTCTTAGTCATCACCCTTCATAAATGTTATCACCCAACGATCATTACATCAAAAGGTTGGAGGAATGTGGTCATTGGGATCATGAGGCTTTTTAACCCCACAGTAACAAGAGACATTAATTGATCAACTTTGACTAGATTGAAAGGTGTGTTCAATTGAAAATACTAACAACCCAAAACTAAAAGGGATCAATACACCGACTGTCAATGAGAGGTGATATCGCCGTGGTGTGTAGGAATAGGCCTAGAAACTTTAAAATTATCATTCTACAATTATCTTATACAAAATTTACAAGGAAATTGTACTAGGACTAGACACTGGCAACAATGACCTGTGAACGGGGCCAATGTTGAAATTTTTTCAAATTGTTTCTGACTGCATTGAAATTTAACATGGATATACTATTCATATGCCTTAACAATATGGGAGGGTTTCTGGACTCAAATTTGACTCACACGCTGACTTTCTTCCATAATCAATTCATCATGTAAAGCATAAACCCTAATTTAGTGGAGTCATCGATTTATTCCTAGTGAATGGATGCGTTGTTGTTGAAATGCTATGGGACAACACATGTACCTTCTTAATTTTCTTCCTTCACTTGTTGTGGGCCTGGTCATTCCCAGCCTTGAATTGAAAGTTTCCCCTAGTCTTAGTCATCACCCTTCATGACAGTTGTCACCCAACGATCATTATATCACAAGGATGGAGGCATATGGGCATTGGGATCATGAGGCTTTATAACCCTACAGTAACACGAGACATTAATTTAACTTTGACTAGATTGAAAGGTGCGTGCAATTGGAAATACTAAGAACCCAAAACTAAAAGGGATCAATACAAAGAATGTCAATGAGAGGTGATCTGGATGGGGTGTGTAGGAATAGGCCCAACACCTTCAAAATTATCATTCTCCAAATATATTATACAAATTTTAGTAAGTCCTATGTACTAGGACTAGACGCGGGCAACAGTGACCTGTGAATGGGGCCAATGTTGAAATTTTTCCAAACTATTTCTGAATATATTGAAATTTGACATGGATAGACTATTCACATGCCTTAAAGATATCGGATGGTTTTTGGACTCAAATTTGACTCACACACCCACTTTATTCCATTATCAATTCATCATGTAAACCATAAAACCTAATTTAGTGGAGTCAACGATTTGTCGGGTTTTAGTGTTCCCAATGAATGGATGCATTGTTTTTGACATGGAATGGGACAACACATTGATCTTCATCTCATTATTATACATATAAGCATATCCATACTTCAAGGATAACTCAAATGCGAAGAGTCTTCCTGTGAGGGCTTTGACCATAAGGGGACCACTTTGGAGTTCATCCATTTGTACACCTTATCAACCATGATAAGACAATAAAGATTCATATTTACATCAATCCAACAATGCATCATATACCAATGAATCCACATCAATCCATCTTCATATATGCATCATGTATCAATGAAAACTATGATACAACATGTATACATCAAACCTTTGGCCTTTAACATTATTCAATCAACCTTTGGCATTAATTAATTACTTGAAATCAATCAATCAATCAATCAACCATTCTTTGGCATCAATCAATCACTTGACATCAATCCTTTGACATCAATTAATTAAACTTTGGCATCAATGACAACATGATCCAACATAGTACCCAAGGAAAAAAGTTGTTATAAGGATTCATGTAATAGTACCTATAGTTTATGTAAAACCTAATTAAGAGGAATGTCCTTGATCCTAAACAATTCCCTCCTTCCATTTTGTGGAAATTATTCTTTAATTGGACCTCGTGTAGAGTGACTTGTGAATGGGGCCAATGTTGATATTTTTTAAGTTTGTGCTTGTATGCACTAAAATTTGGCATGTTTATAGTAGATGCATGCGTTGACGGTATGGGAGGGTTTTGAGACTCAAACATGAATCACACAAATAATTTGACAATAAAACAACAAAATTAGAACCTAATTATGAAGGAGATGAACTTATCCATTTTTTCCTTGCTATGCTCGAGGACATGGTTCGAAGTGGAGGCCATTTATTGTTGTGAGCTACACATGAAACAACTTATGGATCCTAATTTTAACGTACCATTTTATTGCTAGGCCCTCAAGAGCCTCCCGATTCTATCTCTATAAAGAGCCTATAAGTGACCTTCAACAAAGGAAAAAATGAGTTCCTTTGTTTGACATGTTGTCTACTCCATTGTCTTCCTTCCCCCCAAAAAAATTCTAATGAATAAATTTCCCATGCATCTTATGGCCATATATATGATTTAAATTCCCATTTTGAAGCAAGCCACTTATATCATAGAACATTGGCCAGTCATGCCAAAGGCTCCAATCAATAGGTCATTTTTGCAATGCTTTCCCTGGGTACATGTAACATTGTTAAGGATATTTGGTCACGATGAGACACATGAATTTCAATTACAAGGATGATTATAGGCCCAACTTCAAATATTGAGCACAACAAGAATGATCCTTGGGGCCTAAGCCATGAATTGACGATGAAGAACTAAGGATTTAGTCCCTAATACATGATTCATGGGCCCTAATTGTGGATATACATGGCCTATTTTTGGAGTTACAAGGATTGATTGTATCTTTAGGGCCTAAAAGGGATCCATATTTCCTAATTAAGTACATTTGTGGCCTAATTATGGATCTAAAACACATTATTAGGTATATATAGAGCATAATTAGGGAATTAAAGGGCCTTGTTTGTTTTCCTCCTAGTTTTCTTTGGGATTCTTTATTCTTCTAATTCATCCTCCTCTTATTGTTGGTTTTCCTTTTTCCAATTCAAAACTACATAGGGTTGAGATAAAATGCTATATGTGAGTGAATCATTTTTTTCATGCAAGGCCATAGGGAGTAGAAGAGTCGATTCAATATTTTGGGTTTCCGTAGGAATCAAAAGAGGTTCAATTAAGGGAGGCACAAAGGATTGATGAGTAAGAAAGGGAGGAGGATAGAATGCAATGCTTCTTTTTATGCATTTTTTTTCTATCATAGGTTTTCCCCATCTAATTGTTTTCATAATATATGAAGGTATACATACCCTACCCCCCTCTGTATTTGAACCTATGACCTCCAAGTAGTATACACATATTCAAGGGTTAGGCATGTCAAGGTTCATAGGGATCAGTGGGTACACAATGTCTAGGACCATAATTATTAGTGGTCATAGCATATTAATGGCTTAATCGTTAGTGGCCATTGTGTCTTTTGGGTTAACATGATTGTTTGGGTCATAATGTGTGAGGGGGTGATTGGGTTAGGGGAGACCATTTAATTCAAGGTTCATGGAGATTGGGGGGTATACTATGTCCAAGGAGGGTTATAGTGATCGATATTTTATACCATGACATGATACTTTAATGCCAAAGATATTGTTGACCATAAATGACATATTAATTAACCTCATACTTTTCTAAATGCATCATAATAATAATTTGAAATAAATAAAAAGGGTGAATTAAGAAATCAAGGGTTATAGGGGTTAAGAGTCATAGTGTATTAGAAGGGTCAATCTATTATGATGTTACTATGTTCAGAACCATAATGTATTCATCTTTTAGTGTGTTTGAGGTCACACTATGTTCACTGAGGGCGATTGTTTTAGGAGCCATAGAGATCAAAGGGTATACCATGTTCAAGTTGATAGTGATTGGGGGTTATAGAGTAGTTCCTAGAATCCCTTCTTCCCCTCATCACCAAAAATGTATCCATGACTATGCCTAGAAATGAAGACGAGGCCATGCAAAAGGAACAATTGTACAATATTATTTATTTCAAATTGGGGTATATCTATATTATCCTTCCTAATGCCCTCCCTCTCAGTCAGGTGACAAGGATGTATCCATGACTATATCTCGGGGGCTATGAGTTAGGGATTTTATGTCTCGGGGGCTATGAGTTAGGGATTATTAGTCTCGGCGGATATGAGTTAGGGATTATTAGTCTCGGGGATTATGAGTTAGGGATTATATATTATATATAATGTAGCTCACACTCACCATACAAAAAAAACAACATACAAAAAAACATACAAAATCCCACTCACCACTACACAGGAGCATGCAGATTGGAGAGGAGAGGAGCACGCACGGATTTGAGAGGATAGGGCACACATATTGGAGAGGCATATTGGAGAAGAGCACGCACACAGATTGAAGAGGCTAGGGCACATGATTTTGCACCAAAGGAGGGCACACGACCGAAGGAAATGGTTTGACTTCTTTCTCCTATCTCTTGAGTGTGCATGCTAATTGTTTGATGAAATTATTGATAGCAATGCTTGATAGAATGCTTGATGAAATGCTAAGTCATCCTTTTAAAATTCACATAGATGGTTTAAAAAAAACTAATTTCTTCCCAAACCATCACACTATCATGTGATGTGGAGACAACATACATGAAGACAATATAGGAAGGTGGAAGATGATGCGTTAAATTTGTGTGAGTAGGTTTGGGGTGTGGATGTGGACAACATTTTGAGGTTTGAGACAAGCATGGGATTTTTCATGAAGAAAGTTAGACTACTTTGAAAGACCAATGTATTCTTATATTTGTGTCTTTGGTTTCCCTGCAAACCCACCAATAGAATCCAATTTAATGTGAAAAAAGGTTTTGAAAAGAGAAGTGTCCATATAAGTCTAAGAAATGAACCATTCCTTTTGTAAAAATCATTGTTTCAAAAGTGATTCAAGAAGGATGAGTTATTCTCCTTAGAATATCAAGCATATAGATCTGACCCAACCTTTATCATTCTGCAAGTGGATGATCTCTTGGAAAGACTAACTCAATTTTATGAAGACAAAGAATGGTTTAGAATGGACACCTTACCTAGAATAGAAGTATAGGTACATCCAAAGAGTGGATACCAAGGCCATCAACCATGAAACAATAATATAAGAGATGTAATGGGATGAGTTGATTCCTTAGATGTATCATATGCAGACCTTGCAAGGTACATTTATTTGGAGACATAAGACAAAGGATAATAAAGGACAATGCCTCAATGGGTTCTTTTGTTATAAGGACTATGAGGTCATACAGATAGACAATATGGGCCAAGAAATAGTGAGTGTTTATAATGATGTGAACCAATATATAGAAGAATACAACAAGAAAACAAAGGCCAATGAAGACATGATTTCTAAATGGGAAATAGACACAGAACATGTATGGGATATATGGAAATGAAACCTTCATAGATGAGGCATGATAAATAAGTTAGGTAAATTTAGGAGGAGATGTTGTAAAGGGACGAAAGAAAACAAGCATGAGTCATGGGTCAGAAAACAAAAGGACATGATTTTTTGTCCAATCCTAGACAAAGTCAAGGAAATGGGAATGAGGACCCCCATAAGTGAAATAATCTTAACATATATACCAAAGGAAAATGAGATAAAACAAAGAGAGTGGATGAAGGATAAAAAGGACAAAACAATGAAGGTCTCTTGGACTTGTTCTCGTATAAAGAAGAAACTAATAAACAAGCCAATGAATGCACAAATCTGATAAACATGACATATGAGAATACCATATGGCAGAACCCCAACATTCTTATGGAGAAGAGAAAGAGAGAAGGGACTACAAGGTAGCATGAATCAATGAAATGAGGGAAAATCAAAGATAGAAGAAGGTAGGAGAGAAAATGAAAGAATAGAAAGGTGGGAACCAATTAAAGGAAGAAATATTTGAGGAAAAAATAAATTTAGTAGAAGAGTAGATCAAAAAGTGGGACAAGATGAGAGAGGATGAAAAACAATCATATGAGAAGACAATAGAAGCAAAGAGGCAAACAATGGAAATAAGGCAAATAAAGAGGTCAAGGCAAAGGTGGATATAAGAGGAGAAGACAAAAAAAGGAGTAGGAGGATAAAGACAAATTTGTAGATGAATATGTTCCTAGTGAATATGATAAGGAAAAATATGCATAGGTAATCATTAGATTCCAACATAATAGAGGACATGAAATTATATATACTAAGGACATAGAAGAGACCTTGTTGCAACTAGGAATTGTACAACAAGTGGTAGATCGAACTAGTAAATGTTGTAAATTTATAATTAAAAGAGATCGAAAACCATTGATTGCAATACAACAAGAAAAAGCATGGAACATGAATGTAGAGGATGTTTTACAAACAAAGTTTAAATCACAAAAGGTCCAAGATAATCCACAAACACTATTGGAATTTTATGAAAGAAATAAAGTGTTGATCATGCAAGTAGTTTTTCCTAGGATGGGGGACAATCCTAGATGGCTAATGACATCTTAGGATGATGGCTTCAACGAGATAGAGACTGAAGGAGAAATTTCCTTGCCCTATCAAAAGGGTCTCATAAGGTCATGACTATACAATGTGGTGGGTATATTTCTTATAAGAAGTTCATGGTTTTGTAAAAAGGGAAACACAAAATAATATAAATCCACCCTAATTATTTCTTGAGGGAGAAACAAGGGGACCATGATACCACAATAGGGGAAGAGGAAAGGGGATTTTTGGTTGATTTAGCCTTATCATTGTCCTTGGGGTACTATATTTTCTTTCCTATGTATCCGTACAACATTCCCATCAATCTTTGACTTTTGGGTTGGTCTAAGTAAAAGTCTCATATGTGTCATATCCTAAGGAAGAGAGAGGGGTCTTATGCAAGAAATTTTTTTGCATTTTCTTTCCCATGTAGTATGGTTGGAGAGAAACCGTGCTTAGAATTTCCACAATAGTTGAGACAATCCTTTAGACCTAGAACCCAATTATTGTTCCATCTTAGAGGCCTTGAGAGCCAACTATGATGCATAAAACCTGTGAATGGTTCCCATATCCCACCCACTGGCCAAAGATCCCTTAGAGATGGTCTGTTTGGTGCTTCAAGGATTTGTTCATAACCATTGAGATCAAGAATATTTGTACAGGGCCTAGGTCACTTGTTTTCCTACCTCATCCATGGTATATCTCTTGATACAAAATCTTATTTTCCATAATATATTAATGGTGCACACATTCCCAATAGAAGGACTTCGTATTTTCCATTAGGCACGAGAAAGATTTTCTTAGAGCATAAGGCCCTTGTTTTCCTCCCCCAAATATGGTATGCGCCTTGGACTTCATTTGTGGTTCCTAGTTCACTGACTTTGATCTCAATAATATTTATTTTATGCCAAAGTTCCTTGTTTTTCTCCCCTAGCCATGACATAAGCCCACGATCCTTTCTTATTATGAAAAATGTATTATTGGCATGAAATATCCCACACGAAGGTGAAATGTCCCCTACAAGTGTCTTGTGTGGTTGTACAAAGACTACATCGCAAAGATCAACGAGAAGAATGAAATTGGGCCTAAGTATATTATGTTCTTTCCCTAACCATGGGTAAGATCCAAAGTGCCATACATGATGTCCAAAACTTGTGAATAGTGATTGTATCCCACCTAAAGTCCATAGATCCCTTAAAGAGGATCTGTGTGGTGGTTTGAGGCCTTGGTATGGCCATTAAGGACGAGAAGATTTTTTTAGGGCCTAAGGCCATTATTTCCCTCCCCTGGCCATGGTAGAGGTCCTGATAGCCATTATTATTATTTAAAGCATACCAATGTTGCCCATATTCCTAATTGGAGGCCTTGATATTGGTCATTAAGAACATAAGGTTTATTTAAATCCTAATTCCCTTTTCTCCTTCCCTTCATGATGGTAGAAGCCTAAAATCCCATATGTGATGTGAAAAAATACTAATGGTGTCCAAATCCCACCTCAAGGCCAAATATCCCTTAAACATTATCTACATGATCATTCAATGGTTAGTTCATAGACCTTGAAGTGAAGAAACTTCATTTTGGACCTAAGGTACCTGTTTCCTCTCCTAGCCATGGTACACACCTTGAGACCTATTCTTATTATGAAAATGTACCAATGGTTCCAAAGATACCCTACATAGATCTTGTGTGGTTGTTTAAGGACTGCCTCACAAATATCATCCCTGATAAGATTCAAATAGGGCCTAAGCACCTTATGTTCTTTGCTATACATTATGCCCAAAACTTGTGAATGGTGACCATATCCCACCCAAGTTTGATATATCCCTTAGAGAGGCTATGTATGGTGGTTTGAGGCCTTGTTCATGGCCATTAAGATCAAGAAGATTTATTTAGGGCCTAAGGCCCTTTATTTCCTCCCTTGGCCATGGTATAGGTCTTGAAACCCAATCTTTTTATTCAAAACATACTAATGGTGCACATATTCCCAAATAGAGGCATTTTTCATGGCGATTAAGCATAAAAAAGATTCATTTAGGGAATAAGGCCCTGATTTTCTTACCTTGGTGATGATATAAACCTTGAATTACATATATGGTGCAAATAAAATCCTAATGGCACCCATATCCCACTAGAAGGTCAAATATCTCTTAAATAATATCTACACAGTTATTTGAGGCCTAGTTGACGGCCCTTGAATTTCAGAAATTTCATTGTGAGCTTAATGTTTTTTTTTTCTTCCTCTAGACATGTTACAAGCCTTGAGAGCCGTTCTTGTTATGAAAAAACTATTAATGGCACCAAAGATCCCACACAGAGGCTAAAGATTTTTACATATGTCTTGTGTTGTTTTTTGACAACTTCATCATGAAGCTTAATCCTAAGAAGATTTAAATAGGACCTAAAAACCTTATGTTCTTTCCCTAACCATGGGCAAGACCTAAGTTCCATACATGGTGTGAAAACATTGTGAATGACACCCATATCCCACCCAAGCACCATAGTCTATTAAATAGGATAGATGTGGTGGTTTGAGGTCTTGTTAATGGCCAATGGGCCAAAGAAAATATGTTTAGGACCTAAGGCCCTTTTTTTCCTCTCTAGTCATGGTACACACCTTGAGACCTATTCTTATTATGAAAACATACCAATGGTTCCAATTGCAACTATATTGCAACTTATGCAACTATATTGCAACTATATTCTCAAATATTTGTGAGTGGTCAAATGCAACTATATTGCATCTTATGCAACTATATGCAACTATATTGCAACTTATGAAACTATATGCAACTATATGCAACTTATGCAACTATATTGTAGCTTATGCAACTATATGGAACTTATGCAACTATATGCAACTATATTGCGACAATTTCGTATGCAACTATATGCAAATATGCAACTATGCAACTATATGCAACTATGCAACATGGAACTTATGCAACTTAAGCAACTTTATGGAACTTATGCAACTTTACACAACTTTATGCAACATGCAACTTTATGGAACAATGCAACTTATGCAACTATGCAACTATATGCAACTATATGACGGATAGGTGTGGCAATTTAAACTTTATGCAACTAAATGCAACTATTTACAACTATGTTTGTACTATATTGCAACTTATGCAACTATATTCAACTATATTGCAACTTATGCAACTTAAGAAACTTTATGGAACTTATGCAACTTTACACAACTTTATGCAACTTTACGCAACTTATGCAACAATGCAACTTATGCAACTATGCAACTATATGAAACTATATGCAACTTATGCAACTATGCAACTATATGCAACTATATGATGGATATGAGTGGAAATTTCAACGTTATGCAACTATATGCAACTATATGATGGATAGGTGTGGCAATTTCAACTTTATGCAACTATATGCAACTGTGTTGGTACCAAAAACATATATTGGTACGATAACTTATCTTCTTGTTTTAATGAGTGTAGGTACCACTAAATAGGTATATGTCAGATCTATCTTCCTCAAGTGATGATCAAGATATAGTAAGAGAGGTTGAAAGTGAGACGTGTTGTAAGAGATCTACTGGTTCTAGATCAACTAGGTTGGAAAAGGTAAGGAAAAGATTTCATACCCGCATGCAATTTTTTATTGCCAACGGAGGGTCATGTAATTATGATGCTAAGATCATAGGTGACATTGAGTTGCCCTTGAGGTATAAACATCTAGTGAAATGATGGGCACCTAAGGAGCTACCTGAAGTGGACACAGATTTATTCATCGGTGGGAGGATGTATCGCATTGATCCTTCATCCTTACATGGATTGGGGTTATTTTCCATGGATGGCATAAAGGTCGGCTATGGCACTGTAACTGAATTGATGGAGTGTGTCAGAACATTATACAAATACAATCACTAGTTGATGTTGGTCCGATATATGCAAAGTATGCGGAGATATGGAGTTGCCGCAAATTATATACAACCACTAGATAACAATCAAAATAAAGGGGCAACTAAGTATATTGATGGAAGGCCAAAATCTACTGGAAACATTGCGAGATTTATAAATAGTACACGACCAATGGAAACAACTAAGAAATCGAATTGCATATTTGAGGCACGTGAAGGAAATCATATATTTGTATGTGCAAAAAAAACAATTGTTCCAGGTGAAGAGTTTTTGATCGATTACAACTTAAATCGAATAGATGGAAGGGGTGTGACTATGGGGGTAAATATCTTACATACCATTCAACTCAACCTTTGATCAATAATTGTTACAATTTATCACTACAATATTTCAAATTTTTACTGCATAATTTTTTTACAATTACTTTCATAGCTCTTGTTGATTAATTTATTGTCTCAACATATATCCAAGGTGACCATGGAAAGACACCCTCTTCGCCTCAACAGGTAAATGTTAAATATAGTAAAAACTTAAGACTACAACAACTAAATTTTAGAAATTTCATTATTTTTTTTTCTGTTATTACTGCAATATTTCATTTTCTTAATGTTATAGGTGAATTTCATAACTTTTATTGATTGATTTATTGTGTCAAGATCTATCCAGGGTGATCGTGGTAGAAAATCACCTACTACATCTCTCTAGGGTGACCGTGGAAAGGCACACACTGTGCCTCAGTAGGTAAATGTTAAATACAGTAACAACTTATGACTACAACAACTAAATTTCTGAAATTTCATTATTTTTTTTTCTGATATTACTCCAATATTTCATTTTTTAAATGTTACATGTGAATTTCATAACTTTTGTTGATTGATTTATTGTGTCAAATTCTATCCAAGGTGATCATGTCCGAGTTTCACCCTCTACATATGTCCAGGGTGACCATGGAAAGGCACCCGTAGTGCCTCACCAGGTAAAGGTTAAATACAGTAACAACTTATGACTACAACAACTAAATTTCTGAAATTTTATTATTGTTTTTATGATATTACTGCAATATTTCATTTTTTTAATGTTACAGATGAATTTCATAACTTTTGTTGATTGATTTAATGTGTCAACATCTGTCCAGGGTGACCATGTCCTGAAATCACCCTTTACATCTGTCCAGGGTGACCGTGGAAAGGAACCCGCAGTGCCTCACCAGGTAAATGTTAAATACAGTAACAACTTATGACTACAACAACTAAATTTCTCAATTCTTAAAGTTCATTTCATTAATTTTATTCATCAATGTATTATGGCATGGTCAACATGGGAAGGCTCCCACAGAGGATATTGATGAGGATGAAATATTTTATTCGACTGACCCAATGACAACTGTAACGAAGGCCTTGAAGAAGGATACCACATAATATCTAGGTTTGATTAGCAAAAGACCCCTGACATAGGAGGACAGGGAAAGAATTGTAGAGCTACAAAATATAATAACTAATTTTGGGGTAAGTGGCATCTTCACATATTTTTATTAGCTATGACAATTTCATATCGATTTTTTAGTTTTATATTTTGTATATGATCTGATAAAGAAAATTTTTCCATTTGTAGGAGTTTTTAAACCCCGTGCGTGGGGAACCTATCGATCCTGCAACTGCTATAGGTAGCAGTGATGGTCCAATGCAAAAAAAAGGTTGACATAGCAAAGTGCAAGTGAGTTTTTTTGAGCCTCCTGAGGTTCCTCTCGAATCCATTGATGAGCAAAATGATTTTAACCGGCATGACATGCCGGAGCATGATGAGCCAGGGCCTGGGACTCCACATGATGACTTCAAAGAGGAACATAGTGTAGATGGACATGATACTATTCTGCATGGAGTAGAATGAATTAAAAGCACTAGATCACTAGATGTCACCTTTCTAGTGGATGGCACATGTGTTCCGATCAAGATTCAGAAGATTGTAGGTAATTGTCCCATTAATTGATTCATTTTTTTCATGAAATTGAAATGGACATTTGTTGAGATTATTATAAATTAAAGGATAACACGTTTGTTGGAAATACTAGAACATATGAGAGGGGGGGTGAATCAGTTGTTTATAAGCTTAAACAATTTTATGCCTTTTAAATAATTATTAAGATTTATTCATGTGTCATCAACCAATCATACAGCATATGGACACTAAGAGTAAAGATCATCAGTCACACATAAAATACACACAGAGACAGATTTTCACGAGGAAACCCATAAAGGGAGAAAACCTCTTCTTCTTCGAAATGATAGGCAGTCTTTTTCTGTTCAGTACATCATTTACAATTGAGCACCAACTCAATGTGAGGCTGCTACCTCTGTTTTACAAGCTGCAACTTGTTTGAGAGCTCCAACTCTCTGGTTTCTCTAGCACCCACTAGAAGGAAGCACCAACTCCCTGAGTATTCCAGCACC
>JASDQU010330476.1:0-12896 GCA_032191745.1 Picea mariana | reverse complement strand
TTTTTCTCAGAAAGAAGGAATTGACTATGACGAGATTTTTGCTCCAGTTGCCAGGTATACTTCAATCAGGATTATTATCTCTCTTGCAACAGTTTTTGGTTGGAAACTTCACCAAATGGACGTTAAGACTGCTTTTCTTAATGGTGAAGTTGAACAAGAAGTATACATCGAGCAACCTGAAGGTTTCGTGATAAATGATAAAAGATCTCATGTGTGCAAACTCAAGAAAGCACTGTACGGGTTGAAACAAGCTCCGAGAGCTTGGTATGGTAGAATAGACAGTTTTCTACAAAGTCTTGGATTCACCAAGAGAATAGCAGATCCAAATCTTTATATAAAGATTATTCAAAATCATCCAGTTATCCTAGTCTTATACGTGGATGATCTGTTCCTCACTGGAGAGGAAAACTTGATAGCTCAGACTAAGAGGGAGCTTTCTGCGGAGTTTGAGATGAAAGACTTGGAGCTCATACATTATTTCTTAGGCTTGGAGGTATGGCAGAAAGCAGGTGAGATCTTTCTCTCTCAAGGAAAATATGCAGTTGATGTTCTCCGTAGATTTGGCATGTTGGACTGCAAGTCCATGACTACTCCAATGACCTCTAATTTAAAGAAACTACAAGATCAGGTCACAGGTTCAGATCCAGAAGACCCCACCTTATCAGTCAGTTCATGTGTGAACCGAAGCATATACATATGGTTGCTGTGAAGCATATTCTGAGATATGTTCGGGGAACTATAGCCTATGGTCTCAGATACACGTTCAATGGAGGTGTTATGCTCCATGGTTTTACAGATTCAGATTGGATGGGCAGTACAGTGGATCAGAAGAGCACTTTCGGATATTGCTTCAGTTTGGGTTTGACAATGATTCCCTGGTCCAGCAAGAAACAGGGCTCCATAGCCCAAAGCACTGCAGAAGTAGAATACATTGCTGCAAGTGTTGCTAGCAGAGAAGCAGTGTGGCTTAGGAAGCTACTTTCAGACTTGTTCAGTTCAGAGCTTGAACCCACAGTCATTCACTGTGACAATTAGAGCTATATAAAGCTCACTGAGAGTCCAGTGTTTCATGACAGATCGAAACACATTGAGATGAGATACCACTATGTCCGGGACATGGTTCAGAAGAACGTTCTCAGCATTCAGTATGTTCCGACGGCAGAACAAACGACAGATATTTTTACCAAGCCACTGTCACTGACAAAGTTTAGATACTTTCGTGACAAGCTTGGTGTAGTTGAGAATGCCTCTCTTGTTGATAGGGAGTGTTGAATTTAAAACAGCTACAAGAGCCATTCTTTGGGAGGATGGCAAAGACCCTAGCCAAGATCTAGGGCCTCCAGTGCACTCCTGGGGTTCTTGGTCTGGGACCAAAACAGTCAGTGCCATGACAAAAGACCCTTGTTAGGGCCCCCAGTATATGACTGGGGTTCTTGGTCTGGGACCAAGCAATAAAGACCCCTAAGAGGGCCCCCAGTATATGACTGGGGTTCTTGGTCTGGGACCAAGCAGTTAAAGTCCCTAGATATGTCTAGGGCCCCTGGAAATGTTCCAGGGTACCCATGCCTGGGGCATGGGTTGATCCTTGGTCTTGTACCTTGGTGGATAAGGCCCCAGAAAAGTTCTGGGGCAACTTGGTCTTTGACCAGGCAGTTGTTGGTAAATGTCCCTCCTTGAAGGTGGACATGACCGTATGAGGGATGTATCCCATATGCAATGATGATAAAATTAAAAAGGTCACTTTGAGAATGAATGGACAAGTATTGCCACCAAGTCACCCCTTCCTAAATCTCCCTTTACCCTTACTTATGTCTTTGGGGTTTTGTTTTTGCTTTAGGGGTTAATGAGAAAATATAAATTAAATATTTTAATTATAACATGTTTAATTAATATTTATATTAATTAAACATGTTATTTTAAATATTATTTTAATTAATATTTTTTATTACCCTAACCTAGCCTAAAAGTATAAATAGAGATCCTACCTCTATCTTTATTACACACTCAATTGTTCTATTCTAAAGAGGGCGGATCTCTCCTTGCTAGCTGCGGCCCCCTTGCAACAGTGACTGAGTTTTTCTTAGTGACAGTTCGGTCCTCCCAAAATCTGATCAGTTCTCAGCTTCTTGATTATTGATATTTGCCTCTTGCTTGGGGATGAGTTAAGGCTTGTTGCAGGGCTGCATTATGTGGCTGTTACCTGTGTGTTGAGGATTGGAGCTGCTGCCATCTTCTACAGCCCATAGATCTTCTCCTAAAGGCTGCCGTTTCCCTTCTAGTGCTGTTCAGTTTGAGCCGTGACCTTCTAGCATAGATCCGGCCTCTTCTCCTTGAGCCGCGGCCCCTCCAAGCTGCCTGTAACTTCTGTTCAGCATGTGTGAGGGTTTGAGTCCTTGTTTTATTCAGCATGTGTGAGGGTTTGATCTCAGAAATTCCATTGGATATGTAAGTGTTGTTCTCTTCCTTGGTGGCAAGAAAGTCTACTCATCTCTTGGCAAGAGATCTAACCTATATGGTAGATCTATGATCCTGAATTTTTTCTGAGTATAAGTACAAGTGGCATTGCATCTCTAGTGTGTGGCTGTGTCTCCTTCAGAGGTAAGACTACAAGGCAAGGTAAGGGAACTGTTCTTGTTTATTAGCTCTCTGTTTTAAAGTTGTTTATGTTATAATCTGTTCACTACTTAGATATAGATCAGATCTGAAGATTAGATTTAGTTTTGACAACTTTATCTATACAGATCTACATTTCTAGTTAGATCTGTCAGCTTTTGTTTGATCTACATCAGATCCATTAGATCTGTCATTACCTAGATCTGTTTTTGCTTAGATTTGACTATCTACTTTCTAGTTGTTTTATGGTTTAGAACTGTTTGTCTTTCACTTAGATCAGCTTGCTTAGATCTTAGTGAAACTACTGTGATCTATTTAGAAAGAGTTTATTCTAGCACTGCCTATGTTCAGTTTACTTACTTGTTCTAAGGATAGATTTATTTCAGTTCTTTACTGTTCTCACTAACAGTTTCAAAAAGACTGTTTTTCTGCATTACCTCTCTAAATCTAACATCTCTATTTTGGACTGTTTTGTAAATATTTAGATGCACAAAAATTTGACATCTGGAGGTCCATTATTATAAAGCTGATTATAATTTATTCGAAGAAGACTATGAATTTAACTATGTTGCATTAGCTTCTGGAACGCGGGAATGTGGTAACTGAGGGTGGAGGGTGGGGTGCGATGCGGGAATGGGTTTCTGGAGTGGCTGGAAGTCCCCTCCCTCAAATTTCTAGTGAACTGCAAACATATATATTACAAGATTTGAAAACTATATCAAAATCCAAGAAATAAACAAAAAATTGAAAACTTGAACATTGGCATGCTTTAACTGCATGCCCAGTTATGCCCAAAAGATGGACAACTACTCTTTTGTAGTTGCTCATAAACTGTGTCCGCAAATAACCAACTCCAGAGACCACTATTGTCCATTCTTGTAACAAACTTCAACAATGGTTTGTTAATGTTTGCTGCTCTCCCAGGCTCCATTTTATAAATGTTCAAGACCAGAGGCCTGCAAAGAAATTATAACATGAAAAATTGATGCTTGATACAATGTACAAATACATACACAATAAACTGATGAATGATCATTAATTAATTTTAAAATTATTAAATAAATTATCGAACAATGTGTAATTCCACTTGAAACAAATATCTAATTTGAAATGAATCATAATAGAAAGACAAACAAACACAGGTGGGAACCTCTGGGGAATGGTGGGAACGTCTGGGGAACAATATGAATATCCGGGGAACAATATGAGATCACAAGAGAATGAGGGGATTGAATGGAATCAAACAACCAACCCAAAAACCTGCAAAAGTAAGTAGAAAACATCACTAAACAAGTGTGCTATAGCTGTCCAAAAGATGCGCTAGAGAGAGAAAAGCACAGTTGTGACAAGAAACACCAAAGATATTGTGCCCATAGGTTTAATCACTTGTATAAAAAAATGATGCTTCTAGGCTAAAGAATGATCATGGAAGATGATATTACAAATGGGGTTTGTGTTGTGTATGTTTTACACAAGTCAAGTAGGGTGTCCTCCAAAGAGGGATTATTGGTCCACATAGAGCTAGGGAGCACTCCTCAAGAAGTTTATTAAGCCTACATATCAAAGTTGACTTGGTTGGCCTTAACTGTAACCTACCATTACAATAAATGATGGCCTTAGCCATAATTAATACCTAACAAAATGGATTAATGACACAATATGAGATGGCCATTGTGACTTGTGAAAATTAAACCATTCTCAACACCACCATTTACTGTAAATAGGAGGCCACAGAGAGAAATGTTGAAAACATGTGCAAGTGGGTTTATAAATACCCAACTTAAAATAGAGTTGGTGGAGGTACAAATGCAAATGAGAGTGGGTTTATGGATACCCAACTCTAATACAATTGTGAGTGGTTTTATGGGTACCCAACTCAAATAGGTTGGCCATAGCCAAGATATGATAATGAGTGGGTTTGTGGACACACGACTCAAAATAGGGTTGGGCCTATTCACAACACCAACTCTCAATCCAAATGGGGAGCTTTGGAGAGAAGGCATTACATCAGAACCCCCCCCCCTTAATGTTGAATGCAGGCCATATAGTGAAGATATAACCTCCTCTGAATGCCATATCTCCAATACCAACATGGTTTCACAACCTAGTGAAGGTGGCCTCTAGCAATGGTATAGACGAAGGATCCACCAAAGCACGTTGATTGGCTAAAGGTACAAAGGGTGGCCCGAGCTGTATCTGATTGTGAAGCTGTTGAGTGTAGTACATTAAAAAAAGATCGCCATCATAGTGTGGAGGGAAGAGATCCACTGAAATATGCTGTGATTCATCTATAGAAAATAGTGGGACAGATTCCATGGACCCGTGTATAGAGACTGCATGAAATAAGGAGAGACGATACTTAGCTCCCCCATGTGAACAAGTGGTCATAGGCCTGAAAATATCACTATGAGCCAACTCCAATAATTGAGAGGCTAGCTTTGCATCAAAAAAAATGAAGCATCCATTGGAAAACCACTAACTCCTGGAATGTTGTCTCCAAATGTTTTGCATGGTCAATAATGAGATCATCACCTCCTAGAACATGTAAGGCCCAATAGGCATAATACATTGACAGATGTGCACTCTAAGGAGAATCCATCAAGCTCAACCACAGTGTACAAGAAGTCTCTGTAGAAGATACATAAATAAGAGGAGGTACATCAAACTGTAATAGAGAAAGATCCACTATAATAGGCTGAGAATGATATGCAGAAGAATCCTTAGAAAGAGACTGGAAAAAATCCTAGCGGACCATGAATAGAATCTCCATCAAATATAACATCTATACTGAATGGACTATATAGACAATATATCGAAATATGGGCCCATGTGTACTTGATCCAAATAACCTGAAATGCAAAACTGATGAAATCATAGCTTGATCAAGGGTTTGGCACTTAAACAACATAGTTCCCACTGGTTTTGGGCCTTAAACAACATAGTTGCTAGTGCCTCGACATTGTTCTTCTCATTGAGAGCTTTCTAATGGTGCAAAGAGCACTTGATTCTATTTTCATATGCATGAGTTATGGTCTTGACAAGTTGACCATTAGTTTTACATGTCAACACCTTTGACTGTTGGCCCTATGCCTGCCTTGCCTCTTCATTTTATTGGCAGTATATTGATGAAATCCATGGAGATGGATGTTAAATTATGGTAGCTTAGACAGGTGCTTCTGCATTGGCTTAGAGTCGAAACATGCATAAGTCGTTTGGAAACTTTCTCGGGCTTACTTTATTTTTATAAAGTGATTTCTTTTCCAAAAAGCAGATTAATTAATTTTTAATTAATGTTGGCTTGGCTAAAGTTCATAAAGTTAATTTAAGTGAACTTTAGATTATATTGTGACCGTAGATCTAAATCGATCTCGTCCGTAGATCTGGGTGAAGATTACGAGGTTGGGTAAATTAAGGTAAAAGAAGCTTGAGAGAGGTTAATTCGACTTGGTTGAGGAAGAGATTGATTTTGCTAGGGAGGAGAAAATATTGCAGCGGGTACAAAATTGGTTGTGGCAGCTAGGGCGCATTTCCAAAGGCAGGGTGCACTTCCCTAGGCAGCCATCTGTACAAAAGCAGTTAGGGCACATTTCCCAAGGAAGGGTGCACATGTGGCTGGCTGCACGAGTTCCAAGGCAGCACTGGACATTTAATGCAGGCTGTACAGCAGCTGGGAAGTGTTGGCACGATTCCCAAGGCAGTGTACAGGTCATACAGCAGCTAGGAAGAGCTGCATGGTCTTGGCATGCATTTCATGGCAGCGTACAGGTTCAATTAATGCTGTAATTTTCTGTGGTAATTTTCAGAATTCTCTATGGGCTCGGAAATCAATAAAATCTCTCATTTGCTGGTTTTCCTTTCGGGGTTTTCCCAGGGGTATTTACCCAAAAATTTACTGTGTCAAATGGTGTGAATGGTTTCCTATTTCCGCTGTGCATGTGTGGTTAATAAGCTCAGTGTATTTCTGTTCATAAAAATCAGATTTGAAATTTCATTGTTTTCCGTGCATGCATGCATATGAAGTTTATTTTTATTGGAATTAGAGATCATATCTGAGCTTAGGAAAATTTAACAATGGATTTCCAAGGTTTGGAAGGAATTACCAAATGTCGGTATGACCCAAGCTTCCTATTAGCAGGTTTGCTTTAGCTGTAATGTGAACATCTCTAAATGTAATCATCCACTTGTTTTTGCATGGAAGGCATGAAAAAGTACCTTTGCAAGTGCAACAAAGTCTTCTACACACCAAAATGCCGTCCATAGGGAGTGGGCCTCCTTGATAAGAAGAAGGTGAGTTGATCCAATTGGAACACACATCTGATTCATCTTGTAAAGAAAGTTGTCCTAGAATGTGTAGTTTAGGAAGGGTGTTTGATTAACCATGGTGGTGTGCTAGTCGGGCTCCATGGCCAAACCAAAGTAGGGTTTATAGAATATTGGTATTCGCAATGCTCATAAGTTGCAAATATAATGTCTAAAATGGAAAGGGCATTGGTAGGGGGTCTATTGAGTAGATTGACCACTTTATTTGAGCAGCCCTTATATATTTAATGATTAATGAAATTGTAGAATGTAGAAAGCCCATTTTAAAATGTTTTTGTTCTTTAGTTTTTGATTGTGAATTTAAAAACTAAAGATGTTGATGTTCAATGTGTAAAATAGTTTCCTTTCCAAGTATGTAGCATTGCCATTGCTAGAGTGCTTGGACTAGCACATAATACTCCTTGCCGCAAGTGCTGTAATTGAGCTTGGCTTGGGCCAAGGTCTTTGAATGGTATGCCACTAGATGTCCTCCCTCCTTAATAACAACACCTATAGCATATTGTGAAGCATTTATGCAGTCTCAAAGGGTCATTGCAAGTTGGGAAGAGCAAGCATTAGTGTAGAGTAGAGAGCATCTTTCAACTTTTGAAATCACTTGTTTTGGTTCAGGAGTCCAATGAAGAGTCTTCTTATTGCTGGCCCAATTTGGTGGGTAAGCAGTGTGGGAGTAATGATGGATGAATTTCCTCTATAAATTCATGCCTTCTAAGAAGCTCTTGAGATTGATTATGGCGGTAGGAGTGGGCCAATGCTTTAAAAATTGAACTTTGGCAAGATATGTGTGAACTCTCATTGCATTGATCACAAAGCCTAGATATTGGACAAAGGTTTGTTCACAGAAATATGTTTTCATGTTTGTCTACTACTTACATTGGTAGCGGAGGTTCAAAACAATGCGAACATGTTGCAAATGATCTGATTAAGACTCACTAAAAACCAAAACATTATGTATGCAAACCACTACAAACTTATTGAATCTGGATGAAAGATGTCACTGATGATCCTCATGAAAATGGTAGGTGCATTAGTGAGGGAAAAAGGCATGAGCAACCACTCAAAGACTAAACTTGGTCTTGAAAGATGTTTTCTAGATGTCATTGGGTTTTGTTGACGCCTTTATACACACCTGGGTAACATGGAAGAAATCTTCAATCCACTTGGTCTGTCCTTGGGGGCAAGTCTCGAGTCAAGGTGTTGTCACCTGATCCTTGACTCATTCGTTTAGGCCAACTCCTAGCAAAGCCAAGGGGGTTAGTCCTTAAAGAAAATATACCAAGGCTCAAAGACTAAATCTAAGCAAAACTAGTATTCTAGGAGTTTATTGCAAAGAACAATACATGGAATATAATTCTATACTAGCAACATATATCGTTTATTCATTCACCACAATTGCTTATAAGAAAGATATTCAATCAAAGAGATACTTGCATGAAATATAATCAAATAGATATTGATACTTGCAAGTAAATAAGTGAATGATATACTTCAAAAAAGGAAGTGATTTGCAAATAAAAATACTTGAAGCAAATGACTTAAATAGTAAAACAATGAGACCAATGCCAAATAATGAGATATGTGTGTAACGCTGCTGAGAATGGAGATTTCCGTGTAAATGTCCTTGTAAATTTTAGAGTTTGATTAATGTAATGAAATGATTTTTATTGCATAAAAGAAAAACTAATCTAGATGTGGCCTCTTAAGAGGCCATCCCTTAGAGTTGAATTTGCAGAGAATTTGCCTAAGCCCAAATGACTTCACCAACAAGCTCAAAAAGGTGCCGGATGTCCAACGTGGGGAGAACCTAGATCTCAAAGTTCCCACCTGACTTACACACTCCCTTTATGCGATTTCCAAATTAAACAATAAAAACTTTTCGAGATTGTCCTAATTATACTAAATTCGCAGTGACCATCCTTGGTTCTGCGTGGATACTTCCAAAGATCAAGTCTAAGCTCATAGTGGAAGGGCCAGGAACATACACCGAGGAGCTAAGGGGATGGGTCTATTTGCCAAAATAAAAGTTGCAATAAAGTAAATGTTTTATAATTACTAAGTCCACACTGACCAACCCTTATTTGGCATGAGCCTACTTAGGGGAGTTGAGGGGACTGGTTTATTTACAAAAAAGAAAAAATTGCTGAATTGAAAATTGCAAAAGGGACAACTATTCTAGCAATTAAAAGATTACTTTTGCCAAAAAGAAATCTAAACTAATTGTGGTTGTTGTTGTTGATGAATTTTATCTTTCCTTAGGTGATGAATTGCAAAAAAAAAGAAAGGCTTTTAAGAAAACAAACAAGCACACCACAAGACACCAACCCCCCCTAGGGGGAAAGAAAACTAGGCACTGTGTAGCCCACTCTTTTATTGCTTTGGTTACAATGGTCTCTCTTTGGGAGACTTGGGATCCTTATAAAGATTGGTCAATGAAGTTTACAAAATAATTTATTAAGGTTCAAGGTTCTTTTGGGGGTCTCGGAAGCTCCTAATCCGCCAAAATTGGGCAGAGTTTCCCCTTGTTTATTTGCAAACCTGCACAAAACAGCAAACAAAAAAATGAAAAAGATGCCCCAAAACACTTTAAGAGTGTCTTTGGATGTTAGTATAAAAACCCAAAAATTTCCAAACTTAAAACTATGAAAACTAGTAAAAAAGAACCGAGGAAAACAAGCTAGAAAGCTTGCTTCCTTAGGATCTTTGACTGCTTTTAAAGAGCAGCAAATTAAAAGAACTTATACTTGCTAAATATGAAGGTTAAGCACAAAATAAAAGATCTTTTTTATAGCCTTTAGATTTTGTTAAAAATGAAATTGCAAAAAAGAGACTTTCCTATGCTAGATCTTGCTTATACAGATGAAAAATTATAAACTAAGCTAAGATCTAAACATGTAATCCTACAAATCAGTTCTACTTACGAATTTAGTTCGCAATACTATAGATCCAAGATGTATTATAAAGTAACCCAAAGAATATATGAGATTATGAGAGAAAGAGAGAGAGAAAGTGCTTGATCCCTTGGATAGCTTTGGACAATGGGGTTCCTTCTTTGGTGGAAAACCGAGGGACTATGTTGTTCACCACAATCTTGAAGAAGAGGAAGATGCTAACTTGCTCGACCTATCCTTCAAGTGAGATATCGCGTACAACTTAGAACTTCTTGCAAAAATGGTTAAATATAATGGTGTCACATAATATAGGAGCATGAAATTATGAATATTAAGTTAAATAAGCATGCAATTCAAACTATCTAACATACACGAATCAATAGAAATATCAAGCAAACAAGCTTTTCAATTCCTATCCTATTGGAAGATAGCTCCCCTTCCAAGGCCCATATTTAACAACAAAATGCAAAAAATTAATAAGAAAGCATATACCTCATACAAATTTGAACATAGAAGATCCACACAACAATGATTTACACCATGTAGTAGATTCCAAAGCCTTTTATTCCAATGAGAATGATAGATTGCAGTACAACCAAAAAGCAATTTCACCAAAGCTCCTACTAGCTAGTACAATGGGTAAATGCTTGATTTTATAGCCAAAGAGAGGAGGAGCCAAGAGAGGAGGGCACACCACTTGGAGAGGGAGGGTGCACCACATGTGAGGAAAAGGGTCGCCAAGTGTAGGTTCAAGTGCCTCTTGCAAACGAAGAGGGAGGGAGGAGGTGACACCTTGCTCAAGGGAGCCACCTCACTCAACCATCCTTTGATCCATCACATGTGAGAAAGAGAGGTGTGCACCACTTGGCCTAAGAGAGGTGCGACTCACTTGGGTGAAGGTTCTCCTCACCTCATAGCTTGCCACCTCTACCAAGTGACTCGCCCTTCTTCCTATAATTTCTCATTCATGCCCCTTGGTCTATGGGTAAAGGAAAAACATGTTTCCAACATGTTTCTTGTTGAGATTTGGGTATCTTGGAAAGTGGTCCCCATGTGCTTATGAGTCTCTAAGCACAACGGGGGAAGACTATTACCCTTGTACTTTACTTTATGATTCTAATTTCACTTTGACTTAGGAGTTTTAAGTCAAAAGTGAAATATGTTTAAGTCAAAAGTGAAATATGTCACTTAAGTCATAAAGTGACAATTAATTCACAATGTGGGTGAATTAATAGACGTAAAGCAACTAAGGAAAGTGGGTTTCCTTAGTGAGATTATTGGAGTTGATCTCACCCATTGATTAGAGTTGGCTAGATCTAATCTAGGCCATTGATCTTTTAGGGTTGGCATGAGGAGGCTAAAGAGAGGGTAAAGGCATTTTGGAGACTCATTCTTCACTTGTGATTTTTGGAGAAGAGAAGAGGGGCACATTTCTTGAGGAGAAGGAGAGCGCACTTCATGAGGGTTTGAGTAAAACCCTTGAGAGCTTGAGGAGAAGCTTGAGGTTGGTTTGAGCTTGCATGGAGAGCATTTCCATGAAGCCATAGCCTTTACTTCTGAGAGGGAGCATGTATATGGAGGAGGGGCGCATCTTGAGGAGGAGGGGCGCATTTATTATCCTTCATTTGCTCATCAGGAGAGGAGGACTTGTCAGATCAGGATGAGGTCTGATGCATAGGGAGAGGAGAGCTTGGGCGCTTGTTTATGTGGAGGGAGACTTCAGTTTATGGCTCAGTTTATTTCTGGTGATCATTTCTGCCAGGAGGAGGGTGCACATGTTGAGAGGACTGGCAGCTACCTAGTAGTAGATCTGCTTGGAGGATTCGAGCTCTGACAGTTTCAGTGGAGAGGCAACACAGGAGAGGACATTCCTGTGGAGGGATTTCTTCATTGGGCTACAGATGAGCTAGGGCGCTTCAGTTCAGTACAGAGGGCAACAAAGGGAGAGGGCGCACCACAGTTTGGCACTTCTTTCTCTAGTTCTTGTGGCAAGGCTCGTGAGGAGCTTGCTATGTATACAGGTTCCATTGTATTTCATTACTTGTTGTATCTCTTGCTTTAATCATCATTATATAGAAAAATATCCCAAACTGGTTTTCCTCGGGGGGGTTTTATCCTGGGTCATGTTGACCAAAAATATCTGTGTACAAAAATGCATGTGTTACTCTTTTAGATCTATTCATTTTCAACTGTAAAGATCTTTAGGTGTGTTGTACTTATTTTAGTATGTATGTGCTAACTTCTGGTTACTAAAACTAAATGCTAGAGCACCTAAAATTGGAAGTGCAACTTGTTGAGATTTGGATACCTTGGAAAGTGGTCCCCATGTGCTTATGAGTCTCTAAGCACAAAGGGGGAAGACTTTTACCCTCATACTTTACTTTATGATTCTAATTTCACTTTGACTTAGGAGTTTTAAGTCAAAAGTGAAATATGTCACTTAAGTCATAAAGTGACAATTAATTCACAATGTGGGTGAATTAATAGACATAAAACAACTAAGGAAAGTGGGTTTCCTTAGTGAGATTATTGGATTTGATCTCACCCATTGATTAGACTTGGCTAGATCTAATCTAGGCCATTGATCTTTTAGGGTTGGCATGAGGAGGCCAAAAGGAGGGAAAAGTGCATTTGGAGACTCATTCTTCACTTGAGACTTGTGAGGAAGAGAAGGAGGGCGCACACTATGAGGAGGAGAAGAGGGCGCACTTCATGGGGTTTGAGCCAAAACCCTTGAGAGTTTGAGAGAGACTCTTGGAGCTTGGAGCTTGCATGGTGAGTTCATCCATGGAACCATAGCCACCCTTTCTTGTTCAGGAGCATTTGCATGGAGGAGGGCGCATCTTGAGAGAAGGGGCGCACTTGTTTTTCTTCAGATGTTCACCAGGAGAGGAATACTTGTCAGATCTGGTTGAGGTCTGATGCATTGGGAGAGGAAAGCTTGAAAGCTAGTTTCTGTGGAGAGAGACTTTCAGTTTCAGGCTCTGTTTATTTACTGTGATCATTTCTGCTAGGAGGAGGGCGCATGGGTTGAGATCACTGGCAGCTACCTGGTAGCAGATCTGCTTGGAGGATTTG
>JASDQU010330472.1:1247-12897 GCA_032191745.1 Picea mariana | reverse complement strand
TTTGGGCCAACCTTATTTATGGAAACATCATGTTGTATATGAGTCTAGGCCTCGTAGTGTTATTATTAATTTGAACAGGAAATTGTACAGGATACCCGAGGCAGTCCTACCTATTGCTATTTCCTTGATCTCTACTAAGCAATGCAGGAAAGTAATCTCTTAGATGGGGAAGTTTGTCTTCTTCGTGATTCACTCTCAGAATAAGAAAAATATCACAACCACATCTAGGGTCTCTACGACCGACCTCTCCACACAACAGAAGCAAGTAGATAAGTTCATGGAAGAATACTCGGATATCTTTTCCTCACCTACCGGGGTACCTCTGCACTGCCAGGGCAAGCACCCCATCGATCTAACCCCCAGCGCACCGCTGCCCAATGGGCCAGTTTATCGCTACTCTCTATTAGAGAATGAGGAGATCAAGCAACAGATCCAAGAACTGTTCCACAAGGGGCAGATCTGTCCCAACTCTTCATTGATCAACCTGGCCCCAATTCCCGATTCCCCGAATCGACAACCTCCTTGATCAACTCACGGGGGCCAAATACTTCAGTAAGATTGATATGAAGTCTGGCTACCACTAGGTCCCAATAGAACAGACAGATGTATGGAAGACTACCTTCAATTCAAAGGAAGGCCTTTTTGAATGGTTGGTCATGCCCTTTGGTTTGACAAATTCTCCAGCCACTTTCATGCGGATGATGGACGATATCCTACGACCATTCACCAATACTTTTGTAGTGGTGTATCTGGATGACATTCTTATTTACAACAAGACTTGGGCCGAACACTTGCAACATATTCAATAGGTTCTGCACACCCTGCGGCAGCACAAGCTATATGCCAACTTGGAAATATTCTCCTTCGGCATGGACATGGTCCATTACCTGGGCTACATCATTGATCAACATGGCATACATGTGAATCCAGCCAAGATCCAATTCATCCGTGACTGACCAACCCCAACCACACTCACTGAGCTTCGAAGCTTCTTGGGCCTTGCCAATTTCTACCGCAAGTTCGTGTTGGGATTCTCCCATATTTCATGGGCCCTCGGCCAAATAACCAAGGGTGGTGGTAAGGCAAAATTTGCATGGGGTCGGTCCCAACAACAAGCATTTGATGATTTGAAGCAGCGCTTGTGCCCATCCCCAGTACTTTCACTACCAGACCTACAACAACCCTTTGATATTGAGACAAATTCTTCAGACTATGTTGTGGGTGTCGTTCTCACTCAGCACGGCCACCCTGTGGCCTATCATAGTGAGACACTATCAGATGTTGTCCGTAAGTACCCTACTTACGACAAAGAAATGCACTCCATTGTGCAAGCCTGCCACCAGTGGAGACAGACAATCATCCACAGTGATCATAAGGCATTGCAGTTCATGCAGACACAAGGAAAATTGCAAAATGGTCGCCATCAAAAGTGATCCACATACTTGCAGCAATTCCACCTCAACATCAAGTATAAAACAGGAAGAACCAATCGCAGCATTGATTGCCTCAGCAGACCGCCAGTCGCGACACTCACCACGGTGCCAAACTCTTGCGACCATGAGACCTCTGGATGCCCCCAACTCTATGAGACAGACCCAAACTTCGCCACCACCTACCAAATGTTGGGTGCAAACGCAGTTGTCGATAATTTCCATCTTCAGGATGGGTTGTTGTGTTGTTTGGGCCATATCTATGTTCCATCAAGCGAGCAAGCGAAGCTGATTTGGGAAGCCCACTACATTCGGGTGGAAGGACACTTCTGTGTCAAAAAGACAGTGTCGATGCTACAGAAACATTTCTACTGGCTGAAACTTCAACAGGAGGTCAACAAGTATATCAAGTACTGCACTGCCTGCATTATTTCCAAACCAATCACTAAGAAACAGGGCATGTACACCCCTCTTCCTAATCCTAACAGGCCATGGGAATCCATCTCAATGAACTACATGTCGGGCCTCCCATCCACCAAGCGGGGAAATGACTGTGTTTTTGTGGTGGTTGATCGTTTTTCTAAGATGGCGATTCTGGTTTCCTGCAAGAAGAGCATCACAACAGAGGCCATTGCCAAGATCTTCTTTGAACGAATATGGGTACATTTTGGAATCCCACAAACCATTGTATCAGATCGGGATAGTCAATTTCTCAGCAAATTTTAGTCGAGCCTCTGGTGATTGTCGGACACCAAGCTCACCAAATCCATGACCTTCCACCCCCAGACAGATGGCCAAACCGAGGTCGTAAATGAAATGATTGTGCATATCCTTCGCATGTATAATTCAAATAACCCTCGCACATGGGATGAGATCCTTCCTTATGTCCAACATAGCTACAACTGAGCCCTGCATATCTCAACTGACCACAACCCCTTTCAGGTGGGGTTGAGATTCCAACCATTGAGTCCCATAGATGTTGCACTTCCCCTTGCAATCACCTCGACCAACTCATATCTTGCTCCAACTGAAGCTGACAAAGCCACTCGATTCATTGAGTGGATCTAGCACATCTACCAACGGGTTCAGGATATTCCACATAAATCCAATGACAAGTACAAACAACGCCATGATCAACATCGGGTGCCACATAAGTTTCAAGTAACAAAGTTTGGTTGCACTTGCAGAAAGAACGTCTTACAAGACCCCATCGAAAGCTTCACCCACTTTGTTATGTGTCGTACACCATCACCATGGTCGTGGGGGATAATTCTTTTGAGCTCAAAATTCCTCCTTTCCTTGGCCTCCACCCAGTGTTCAACGTGGATCTCCTTCGCCCTTATTTCCCACCATTATTGCACACCTCAAAAGTAGAGAACAACTGACACCAACATAGCTCAACATCGAATGCATACAACATGCATCCAATGATCATATTGTGGATACACAGATCAAGGGCACTCGACAACAAAGGATCTAGCTTTATCAAGTCGTCAAAGCAGGACAGCTCCTGCACCAAGGCAAGTGGCTCACCCGAGGTCAAATTTAGCAAAAATTACCTCATCTGATGGGGGACCTCAATGCAATGGAGACCATTGCTTCCTATGGAGAGAGGATTGATCCAGGTGGATATCGGTGGCCACCCACCTTTTCCAACTAGCTCAAAATAGTTTTCTGGCAATTTTTGTAATTTACTATTTTTAGCAGTTTTCACTTCCGGAGCTGTTTTGAGGCCCTAAACGATGTTTTTTGGGAAAACAAATTTGAAATATGAGAGTTTTTTTTATATTTCACTTAAAATGAATATCCTCGACGATACCTTTCTAATGGGCTATCATAGGCCTAAAACAGAGATCGCATGCAAAATTTATGACCCCGGGAAGTTGATTTACTAACTTACCCAAACGGGGCCCACATGACTTTTGGCGCTTCATCTCCTAGGGTTAGGTTTTTGGATATCCAGGGTTTTTGACATTCCTGCTTATTGTAAAAATGCCTTTAGAGTCTCATTGTAATCATCTTTTTGCGAATGAGTGCAACTGTCACATATCTTCTCAGAGATAAACCACTACCATTCCAGCATGCTTGTTTCCGTTGCATTTTACAGTTTCAGTTTATTTCGTTATTGAATAGAAAACAAATTTTATTATATCTTTGTTATTTTTTGTTAAGCATGCTAATAATCTGTAATCATTTCGTTCTTCTCATAAAATCCATATCAATTCTTAATGCCACATATGAATTATATAGTTTACAGATTGCACCATGATAAAAACTATGACTATTATGCATCCATATATATATATATAATTTGTACCTTGTAGTGTGGGTAACATCATTTTATTGGAGTTCCATCCCTTAATACATTGTGCATTTTCTTTTTAAATATTACTTCTAATTGTGTTGCATTGTTAATGCCCATGAACCTTCCAACATTTGTTTTAATTATAAAAATGACATTGACTTATAACAGTATAAAGTAAATTCAAATATATATTATCTATAAGAAAATAAATAAGTTAGCAATGCATGAAGGAACAATTGTGAAACAAGTATACAAAGAATAATTAACTTATTATTTAGAAAACTTTGTTCATCACAATTTTATTTAACAACTATACAAAGACTATTCAATTTATTGTATCAATACATGACACATGCAAGACGAGTTTACATCAATACCAATCATTTCACAAATACATTGTAGTTGCAACAGTGAAACCTTCATCTTTGACAAAAAATAAAGTGTATTATAAAAAACATGGCACTCTGCACCACTTGTGGTAGAGATGTTATTTTGTAAACGAATAAAGAATTCCTCATGTTTTGTGATCTGATATAGAGCCCAACTAAATTTTGAAACATGTGTGTTGTCCATAACCCTGGTTGAGAAAAATACAACAATGATTAGATGTAGTATGTGTAATAAACGCAACATGAATACATGTTGGATTACTGAAAGGGGGGGTGAATCAGTAATAGAGCAATTTAATCAATTTTCACCATAAAGTGCAAATGTTATATCAATGTAACATTATCATCCAATAGTTGCAGAGTAAATAAACAATGAAAAAATGAGCAATCATACACATACACAGTACACCAGTGTTTTCCGTGGAAACCCAAAGCGGGAGAAAACCACATNTCTCAGGCTACAACCTGAGGGAAGCTCCAACTCCCCAATTCTCTGGATACAACCAGAGGGAGACTACAACCCCCTATGTTCTCTGGCTACAACCGGAAGGTGGCTACAACCACTTGTCCTTGCCTCGTCCAGCCACCCTGAAAGATAACTGTCAAATGTAGAAACTAAATATGTAACTGAGAAACCTGTCACTGTATACTCATCAACCAATCTGATCTGATCACATCTACCTCAAAAACTATACCACAAGTCTGTACCTCGAACCATGTGCTAGAACCTCATTGTTATACAACCTCTATCTGTGCCAATAACTTCAACAACATACCTCAACCAAAAGCTCTCAAACATGAACCAATACTAAACTTCAGTAAATCTGCCTCAGATCAACTCTATAGCAAGTCATAAACTCCCAAGAGGGAATCCAACATATTTACAAGGAAAAAGCTCAACTTGATTCATAAATTCAACACTACACATATGAAAACCATACCATTTTTTCTTGTTGTAGCGTTTTTTTGCCGCGGTTTTGCTGCCACGAATCCACTACCGCAATTTTTCTGCTACGGTTTTTCTTCCGCACTTTTTCTAATGCGATTTTTCTGCCGCATTTTTTTTTCCGCGGTTTTCCTGTCACACTTTTTCTACCGCACCTTTTGTCCCACACTTTTCCTGCCGCACTTTTTCTGCTGCAATTTTTCTGCCACACTTATCCTGCCGCACTTTTCTCTATCAATAATACCTGCCCAAATAACCTTTCAAAAAAATAGATATTCAATGATATTCAAGTATGTTTTAATAAAAGACCCTTGCCTCTTATTTATACTTTTATGTAGCTTCCTCAAGGGGTTACCTTCTAACCATCTTAACCCGCTTTTCTTATTTTAGGGTTAACCCACTTATAACCACTTGTCCACTTAGCTTAACCACTTTCCATAATTAGTAAGTTCTCCATTAAATTTATTATTTAAATAATTTATTTTGCATCATCTTTGACTTATAGTACATTCATCACTTCACTTTATTATTTAAATAATTTCTTCTTTGCAAACATTTTGACTACTTTGACCTTTTGGGGCTTCTAGATGACTCATGAGGGTTCTCCAACTTCACATGGCCATAACTCTCTAACCGTGAGGGCTTATGTGACATTCCACATACCAGCGAAAATGGCATGACATGTACTATCCATCTAGAATAGTCTTACCTTCGAATATATTAAAGCTCATACCATTATACATCAAACATAATTGAATCCATTACCCAAACATTTGTGCTACCAAAATTTGCTACTGGACTTTTTTCAAGGGTTGACATCAATGACAACCAACTCAAATAATCAACAATCTCCCCCTTTGGCATTGATAGCAACACTCTGATGCAATACTGAAGTCATATCACTCATGATCCCCTTGTGACCATCACTCCCCTTGGAACAATGCCCCTGTGCTCTTTCTTCAAGCATTTACCTTTGCATCTGGTAAATATCTCCCCCTTTGTCATCAATGGAAAAAGTTATCTTTCCATCTGGGGTTACTCCCCTGACTGAAATGTCCTTGGAGATACTCTCTCTGACTGGACTCTTCCTGAAACTGATCTCCCAACCTAAGCTATCCTCTTTATGGTGCTTCCTCGTGTAAATATAAGACATATAAGATAAGCATTCAATAACATTCATTTTGGAGTAGAAATTACTCTGAGTCTTTGGCGAAGATACTCAAAGGATTCCCTTGGAAGCGGTTTTGTAAAGATGTCTTCCACTTTTTCTTTTGTGCCCAAATATTCAACTCTGATGTTCTTTTTTGCAACCTGTTCCCATAGAAAGTGATACTTTATTGGAATGTGCTTCGTCTTGGAGTGCATCACCGGGTTTTTTGAGATATTGATGACGCTTGTATTATCACAATATATTGGAATGGGCTCATCATACTCAACTTGTATATATGTTAGAGTTTGTTTCATCCATATAACCCAAGTACAACATCATGCTGCTGCAATATAATCTGCTTCAGATGTAGATAAAGATAATGATGATTGTTTCTTGCTTAGCCAAGATACTAAACACTCATCCAAGTAGAAATTTGTTCCACTGGTGCTTCGTCGGTCATAAATGCAACCTGCCCAATCTGCATCTGTGTAGGCAATAAGTGATAGATCATTTCCTTTTGGATACCATAATCCAAACTCTTATGTTCCTATGAGATATTTGAAAATCATCTTCACTGCTAATACATGTGATTCCTTTGATGCTGTTTGAAATTGTTCCACCTGTCAAAATTCCTGCATTACATCTGGTCTAGATGCTATCACATATAGTAAGATACCAATCATTGACCTATATTTCCTATGGTTTGTAGACTCTGAATCATCATCTTTGCTCAACTTGCAACTAGTTTGCATAGGAGTGGTAACTGGTTTGCAATCTTCCATTCCGAACTTCTTTAGCATTTATCTGATATACTTAATTTGAGAAATAAAAATTTCTCTGTTTCTTTGACATATCTGAAAACCCAGAAAGAATGATAGTTTTTCAAGTAATGACATTTCAAATTCATTCTGCATATCCTTTGCAAATTTATGTCTTAACCTGTCATCATTGCTTCCAGAAATAATATCATCAACATAAACTTCAATTAATAAAATACTATCTTGAGTTACCTTGATGTAGAGGTTGTTGTCTGCACTTCCTTTTCTGAACCCTGCATGTTGTAGATATTTATCCAATCTAGAGTACCATGCTCTACGAGCCTGTTTTAGCCCATACAAGGTCTTCTTCAATTTGCACACGTAATTTTCATTTTCTAACAAATAAAATCCTTCTGGTTGTTTGATGTAGACTTCTTCTTCAATTTCACCATTCAAAACATATGATTTCACGTCCATATGATACACTTTAATATTCTTGGAGCATGCATAAGCTAAAAGAAATCGGATTGCTTCCATTCTGGCAACTAGGGAAAATGTCTCTTCAAAGTTGATTCCTTCAACCTGTGTGTATCATTTACACACCAATCTAGCTTTGTTCCTTGTAACATGTCCATCTTCATTCAATTTATTTCTAAATACCCACTTTGTGTCAATCACATTCTTATTCTTTGGTCTTAGAACCAATTATCAAGTGTCATTCTTCTCTATGTGATCCAATTCTTCATCTATGGCCTTATTCCAAAATTCATCCTTGCCGACCTCTTCAAAACGGTTTGGTTCAATTGTAGATGAGAGTGTTAGGTCCATTTATTCTGGTGAACGAATTCTTCTTCTAGTGTCAACTCCTACATCTATGTTTATGATAATATGATCTGAAGGATGATTCTTCTGTACTCGTTTGTTAGGTGTCTTTGGAGGCACTTGTTGATATTTCTCTTTTACTTCTGTCTGATCCTCTTCATCTCCCCCTTCTAGTTTTTCTTCATCTTCTACTTCTTCTTCGTAAAACTGTTCCATTGATTCATTTTCTTCTTCCTTTAATTCTCGTCCACATGTTTAATCAATTGTTACATTGATGTTTTCCACAACTTTGTTCAACCTAAGATTGTAACACTTATATACCTTCATTGTACTTGAGTAATCAACAAGTACTCCTTTGTCTACACGAGAGTCAAACTTTCTCATTCTTCCATCTTCTCTTTTGATGTAGCATTTACTTCCAAATACTCTGAAGTGCTTCACATTTGCTAGTTTTTATTTCCATAGCTCGTAGGGAGTTTTGACAGTGTTTTTTCTGAGCATTACTCTATTTTAAATGTGAACCATTGTATGCATTGCATGTGTCCAAAAGATATCTCTCAATTTGGAATCCATTAGCATTATTTGATCAATTTCCTGTACTGTCTTGTTCTTTCTTTCAACAACTTCATTTTGTTGAGGTGTCCTAGCAACAAAGAATTGCCTTTTTATTCCATGTCCACTGCAGTAGTCCATAAATTTCTTTGAAGTGAACTCTGCTCCATTATCAGATATCAAACATTTGATTTTTGAATCCATTTCATTTTCAAGCATTTCCTTATAGACCTTGAAGTTTTCAAAAGCTTCTGACTTATTCATGAGAAAACAAACTGCATTCATTCTTGCATAATCATCAACTAATAACATAAAATATTTCTCACCTTTTAAACTCTTTATTGTAGTTGGTCCGACTAGATTAGTATGCACAATTTCAAGTGGTCTTGTCGTTGAATATTCTTTTAATTTAAACCTGATCTTTGTTTGCTTTCCTTGTTGACAATGCTTGCATAAATTGTTGGTTGGTTTCGTGATCTGGGGCATTTCTCTAACTGCTTCATTTTTGTTGACTTTGAAAAGGTTATCAAAGTGTATGTGACCCATTTTTCAGTGCCATAGCTGAATTTCATCTTCCTTTCCTAGACAACACTTTTCATTTCCAATTTCACTTAATACATATATGTTTCTTGAAGTTCTTACAGCCTTTGCAATCAATTTTCATGAACCTTCTTTTCTTCTCTCGCACTTTTGTGAATCGAAAGTAACTTTATGACCTTGGTCACACATTTGACTCACACTTGAAGGTTATGTTTCATATCTTCTACTAGTAGAACATTTTCTTCCTTGGTATTCTTGTTTCCAATTCTGATTGTACATTTTCCAATGATTTTAGTTGAATCATCAGTTCCGAAGGAGACTGGTCCATTTCTTTCCTTTCTTAATGTAAGAAGTCTATCTTTAGCACCTGTCATGTGTTTTGAATAGCCATTGCCAACATACCAACGACGTTTCTTATGATTAACTTGTTTAGCGAGTGTGCATTCTTCATTGCTATATGATTCTGCTTTCTTATCCATGTTCTCTTTTGAGGTTCCTATCTGTGATTGTTGTTGCTCTGTTGTGGTTTTCTAGGAGGAACTGTCACTCTACAATCTTTGGCCAAGTGTCCAAAGTTGTTATACTTGTAGCATTCCACTTCAGTGCTCAATGATTCAAACATGTTGTAACTTCTTCTCTATGTTTCACTAGGTCTTCTTGGATAAGCCTTTTGTATGTGACTTTCAAATTTGTTTATGTTCCTACTGTTAGCTCTGCAATTCATAGCTTTATGTCCAAAATTATTGTATGCATAACATAAACCAAAAAAGATAGTTTGATACCTGGGAGTTGAAGATCTTCTTAAAGGATTTGCTCTTCTGAATCATTTTTCTTCCTGAGGCCTATCTGTCGGTCGTTGATTCTGAAATCTGAATCTTCTTGGTGGAGGAGTGTCCCTGTAATCTTATTTGTAGGTCTTCCTATCCCCTTTGATTGTTTCTGCATAACTTTTTGGATATGTTTCTTGTTCTGTTGTTTTGGAGCTTGATCCCTTTTCTATCTGATTGTATCCAAGTCTGGTCTTGTTATGATGAGGCTTTTGACTGTTGATAATGTCATCTAAAACTTTTGAATTCTTCTGCATATTTTTCTTTTAAAGATCTTTTCTTAATGTGACAATCTCTGCTTCCAAATTTTCAATGATCTTGTCTCTTTCTTCTAGCTTTTCTTTGAGTGCTTCTTCAATTTTTTTATTTTCTTCTATTTGAACATTCAAATTTGTGATCATTTGTTCTAGTTCCTGGGTGCCTTCTTTCTTGTCTAGTTATGCTTGTAGCTTCTTGTTTTTTTTTTTTGTTCTCTTATTATAACTTCCATGGCAAACAACAATTATTTTTGGTAGTTAAGTTCTACCTCTTCATATTCTTCTTCGATGTCTTCATTATCAGAGTCTTCTATTGCCCTGAATAGAACTTTTTCTGTCTTATTGTCACTGAATTCATCTTCATCTGATGAGGAGATGTATTCTTTGGTGCAGAAACTTTTCTTGAAAGCTTTATTTATGGTTTTTTTGTCTTTATATGTTTGTTTGTTATTTGAGTAATCTTCATCATTCCTCTTATTTTTCTTATGAGGACGTTTGTTAGCAAAATTACCAATACCATCACAATTAAAAAAAATCAATGGAATCTTACATTTATATCTGTCATTGGTTCCCTTGTTCAATCTTCTAACAAAGTTGACCACTTCTTCATCATATTCCAAGATTTCACTGTTGTTGCTATGTTATTTTTCATTTTGCTTTCCCCTTTACTTTGATCTTTTGGATGCTTTAAAAGTTGTTTCTTTTATATCTGAATTTTCTTGTTCAGTTCTCATTTCATATGCTGTGAAGATTCCATATAGTTAGTCTATGCATATTGAGTCTAGATCTTCTCTTTATTCTAGTGTTGATATCTTAGGTTCAAATCTCATAGGAAGATATCTTAGTACCTTTTGAACAATTACAGATTCTTTAATTTCTTCTCCCAATCCTATGATTGCATTTACTATTTCATCGACTCATAAGAAGTAAGCTGCAATATTTTCATCTTCCCTCTTTTTTAGTTGTTCGAACTAACCTCTGTAAGTTTGAAGCTTTGTTGCTTTGACTTTTGAATCTCCTTCATAATTTTTTTGAAGCTTGTCTCAAATATCTTTAGTAGATTTGCAATGTATAACTTTGGTGTATACTGATTCACAAAGACCATTCAGAAGTGCATTTGTGGATTTGGAATTATTTTGACTGAGTTTTATTGCTCTTTTATTTGTCGGCGGAACTATTGGTTCTTTGTATCCATCTTACTGATTGTCAAATTTCAAATCCTTGTGCCTGTATATATGTTTTCATCCTTCTACTCCAAAATGCATACTTTTGTCCATCAAATTGTGGTATTCCATTTTTATACATGTTGTTGGTCTCCATGATCTATCTAAAGGAACCTGCTCTGATACCAATTGTTGGATTATTGAAAGGAAGGGTGAATCAATAATAGAGCAATTTAATCATTTTTCACCATAAAATGCAAGTGTTATATCAATGTAGTATTATCATCCAATAGTTGTAGAATAAATAAACAACGAACAAATAAACAATCATACACACACTACTACATATTGTAAAAATTACGACGTTTTATTTGCGGCGTTATGGACAAAATTGTCCATATTGTCGCAAAATAGAGAAAATTTATATAAAAAAAAATTGATGTTGCCCGATAACGTCGCAATTGCCACGTTAACGTCGCAATTGCCACGTTAACGTCGCAATTGCCACGTT
>JASDQU010330467.1:0-12897 GCA_032191745.1 Picea mariana | reverse complement strand
ACAAGGCAGAGTAATGGCAAGTACGAAAGAACCGGAGGTGCATTGAACCCACAATTAAGGAAGCATCCTCAACAAGCTTCATGGGATACCCATACAACACACAGATGTGGGAACAAAGAGTCCATTTGTGAAAGGAGAGTAGACAAAGAGCGATAGAGGTTAAGGAGCACAGAGTCGCATTCACAGAGGTCACATAGACCATCCAAACTTAGAGAGCGTTCGACATTCACTGCCATGGCACCACCAAAGCAAGCAAAAGCAAGCCAAACTTCCAGAAAAACCAAGGTTCAGACCAGGTCACGGGTACAATTGGAAGAAAGTGAACAACAACCACCAAAGATCGTCAATGTTGACGAAATCCCATCTCCAGACACATCACCGGTGAACCCTACACCTGTAGTGGAAGAAACCCAACAACCAGCACCAAAGGGAATGAAAATAGATAGATCGAGAAAGGTACAAGAGCAACAGAACCAGAATGCAGAAACCCTGAAGCAGGTGCAGCTAGAGAACACAGACGCAGCTCTAGAAGTCAATGGAACGACGACAAATCATGAAACAACAATCGAGCCATACGAGTCGCAAACCACCATATTAGACCACCTACCGAAAGGAACTGTAGAGGATATCACAGGTTGGCCAGAATGGTACGCTGAAACACAACTGGAAGCTGTTGGAACCTCGAGCCAGCCAACACCACCAAAGAAGGACAAGCAACAGGTACCTAGGTCACATCGCAAGCACCCTGTCACAACAATCATTCTACCTCGTATACCAGATGGTCTACGAGTGGGACCAGACTTGTTGGGTCATATTGACAAGCTAAAATACTCGGACCATGATGTAGCAGACATAGACAAGTTTTCAGAATTTGCAAAGAGAGTGTACATGGAGATGGTGGTCCTAAATTCGGTTGGGGAACCGATGGATCAGCCACACCATTGGGCAATAGGGTTGGAGAAAACAAGAATCTTAGGTCTTTTGGATCTACTAGATTTTGGAAGAGGTCAGTATGCAAGTGCATGTGTCAAACAACTGTTAGTAGTCACACATGGGGGAGACATCTGGTTGGACAAGATCGTCTCAATAGACATAGAACTTATTGCAAGCATAACAAGATTTCCATCCCGGGGCATGGATCCACAATAGTTTCTGGACGACAAAACCAGGGAGAAAGCACTAGTAGAAGAGATGAAGAAGAAGTATGGCACCGACAGGGGAACACAAGGAATGATTATCAAGAGGATCAACGATGTCGCCACACAAATGGGTGCCCAAATCTTAGCCTCTAAGCTGCTGAGAAAATGACACAGAGAGGAAGTTCCAGCTGAGGTTGTCGCAGTTGCAGCCCAATGCGCCGAGGGTACCTCAGTGAGCTGGGCACCCTATCTCTTGAACTTATTCCTGAATGACTGCAAGGATGCACAAGATCTAGGAACATAGTTTCACTATTCATGGTTAATCATGTTAATAGCCTTTATGGGATGGAGAGAACCAATGTATGTAAATTTTTGTACTAGACCCAAGCTGAACCAGGGAGCGAGATACTTACTGCTGAAAGCCACATCATATGCTAAGCACAAAAGGATGAATGTGTCCATGTTTGAAGGATACCTACGCGACCTGCAGGAAGCCATCTCCAACATGTGGAGGATCACACCAGAGGCTGTCACGCGGTATCAGGACATTGCCAACTTCAAGGCCACATGACATGCGATGTGGATACAAGCGCGAAAGGATTCCGATAAATAGTGGCTACAAATGCGCTAAAGTATCATAGAGGGTGACATCGACATGATCATGAATGAATGGGATGACGAGTAGAAGATTGCAGTCCTCACCCATGACTTGCCAAAAATAACAACAGACGAAGAGGCAGGGTAGGAAGAAACACAGCCTCAGGAAATCCAAGTGCCCAAGAAACGAAGGATGGACCAGATAAAAACAACACAGACAAACGAAGGCACAATGAAGACGGGGACCCAGAAGGGGAAAAAGGAGAATACACAACCGACCAAAGAACAACAAAAACAGGTTGAGGCAGCACAAGGGATTGCACAAAGTCCCAACCCACAACAACCAGGTGGGAATAAGAGGCCAACTATATAGACAGAAGGAGCATGCAAGAAAACGAAGGCCCAAAGAACACCGCCAAAATATACGATCATGACCGACGATGGAGAAATGATATCTCGAATGGTCCAGGATTCTCCAGCCGAGGAATTTGACCATGTTTTGCACCACAGGGACATGATTCAAGAGGAGCTAGCAAACATGCGACAGTTCCTCAATCAAATCAGGGAAGTACGGAAAACAGGTAGCAGTAGGGGAATAGAACCATCAACACCCCAGACAGAAGAAATAATAGAAAAAGAAGAGTGAGATCCAGTCCAGACAATACTGCAGTCGAACGCAACATTCCACATCACACCCAGTATGTTGCGCATGGATGAGATCGTGGGGCAGACACCCCTAAAAGACTTAGCTCAAATCCAACTGGTGTTGACACAGATGCCATCCAGGGCACTACACAAGTTGCAGGTTAGCGTAAACCACGAGGTATAGTCTCGCACATGTAAAAACTTAGTCGAATTCCAGCAGGCAACAGAGAAGAGGGATGCGCTGGAAACAGTCTACGAGCAGGTTAAGTTCGAGACCAAAGAGGAAAAGGAGCGTAGGAAAGGATTGGAGCAGAAATTCGTAGGAACATACGAAAAGATTCCAAAGACCACGCAGGCGGATGAAATCACAGCAGAAGAAAAGATTGATCAGATTGCGCAAGCAATTGATCAATACCAGAAGGAGATCGAGAATCTTCGAGAATGAATGACACCCACTACCCCACCAACAGTGAAGGAGCAAAGGAAGCAGTAAGCAGTAGCGCATCTACAGGAGATAAAACAATAGGTCCGCACAACAACCGACTTGTTTGATCAAGCAACACAACTTTGGAAAAAGTTAGAGGAGGATCAGCAGGTCCAAAGGTGGGACAAGGAAGAAGAAAGGATCAACGCAGCGATCCAAGACCTCAAGAAGAGGCAAAAGACAATGGCTATCACAGAGCGCGTCAAAGGGGCGCATGACATGAACAAACTGCAGGCAGAACTCACCACTGCGCAAACACAGAAATAAGAGCGATAGGCTCAAATGGAACCACTCCAAGAGCGGGTAGCAGAAGTCCTAGCACAGGAAGAGGAAGCCAAGGCACAGATAGCACAGAGTTAGGAAGAATGTAAAGAATTGGTCAGTGACGAAGTTGCAGTCTAGTTAGTGGACACACTCAAGGAGATGACTGCGCAGGCATAGACACAGGCAACAGAGTTCAAGGAAAAGTTCCAGGCGATCACCAAGGAGATCGAGGAAGCACACAAAGGTTAGGTGGCTCGGGACCAGCCACATGTTAGTGTTGGGGGCCTGTTGGAGGCAGGCCGAAGAGGAAAAGTAAGGCATTTTTGGGAAAGAAAGTGTGCACAAGGAAAGTGATAGCTGGAAGGAAGCACAACACGCACGCATGCAAGAAAGCGTGCACAAGGAAAGCGACAACTGGAAGGAATAACAACACACACACATGCAAGGAAAACCTAACGACGATAGGGTTAGGGTTTTGGTAATGCATTGTAAAGGCTGAAGAGCTAGAAAACATATAAATATAGATACTTAGGTATCATAAGGGGTTCGGATATGTACTTAGGTATTGTTGGGTTTTTTATTATCAAAAAGACTAGTTGTTGTTATAGCGAGAAGTATTGTAGCGAGATGATATGTGATATTTTGTTGTATGATCTATTTTCTATAAGTTGTTGAGCTAGAGAGGATGAGGGAGGGTATATCTTGAGGGTTAGATCGCAGGACGAGGAGCCTGGTGCGATCTAGTCCGCCTCATATAGATCTTACCCAACTTTGAAGGATTGTAAGGCGCACGACGCTGTAGATGCGGAAATACTATAATAAAAGAGTTGAGAGCCAAATCTTTGTGGACGTAGTGTAGGAGGGGGTGAACCACGGTAACATTTGTGTTATGTGATGAATGCATGCATATATTTATTGTCTTCAGTTGTTATTGCTATGCTTAATGAATGAGTTGTTATATTCCCTGCTTATTCGTCAATAACAGTGCATTGCGTTTACTAGTTATAATGATGGTTCAATATTCAGTTATCATATCTCACACTCAATCCTAGGTTGTAAACACCTGAGTCTTATAGCCACCCATTAAAGTTATCTCGGGTGAGACTGCGCAACACATTCTGTGTGATGTGATGCCTTTTGGTTTACCATGAGAGCCGATAGTTTTAGAGGCTTTGTTGGAAACTTGAACAGACATGAACCCTGGGTCAATAAACTCAGACATAGTAGAAGAAGAGTAAAAACCCAACACTAAACAACAATAGACCATATTTCACCAAGAAACAATCAACTCTCTTTCTGGTTACATCATTCTCATATATATGATTATGCCAAGTTACCTCTTATTCTAATGGATCAAAATCAATTAGTTGCGTTTCTTCAAAAACATGGATGAAAAAATCAATTAATGGATCACCCTGAGTAGATTTTCCCCAAACTTTATATTCATTGAGGGTAAGATTAAGCCCCCAAAAATTATAGTTATAAATCACAAAACCTATGTTTTTCCAAAGTTATACCAAAATGCATTTTGATGTGATGATGGCTCATATACATTTAGAAATTATAGATCTTTGTTGATTTCTCAACTTTATTGTAATCAAAATAAAAGTGTTCAATGTTAGAAAAAAATGGAAAATAAATGAGCTTTTCTAGCCCACCACAAGATCTCCATTGTGCCCCATATAACAAATTGCCTTCAAGGCCCAACCAAGTAGTTTCTAGAGACTTAGGATACTTACATATAGCTCTAGCATCATCTATCATAGGAAGAAAACATTTGAATTTTATTTTGAAAATATTCTTTTTAAAGATCATCTTCCAGGCGACATTACCAAGCCCTTAATTTTGTAATAAAGTACAATATTGTTTTACCTATTCTAAGAACTTTTGATTCTTTTAGACAACTTGTTGCCTCCCTAAATGAACCTCTTTCTCCACCTAAATGATAGCTTTTGAAATAGTGGATTTCCTTTCCATGTTATTTTTTTACCTTTATCTATCATGGATTAGTCATGGACTTTTGTTACATCTAGGAATGGCTCATTCTCTTCACTCTTGGACTAAGAACATATACAATATTTGATCTTATCAATGAAGTCTTCATATTCTCTTCTTTTACTTCCTTGGAAAATCCACGTTTGTTTTCTTGGGTAATGTTTACAAGAGTAATTACAAAACTTATTAGGGTTGTGTTGAGACATCTACACACCCTTAGAAATATCAGGTATTTCAATGGGCACCACTTTACTTTCCTTTTTATCTTGAATTTTGAATTAGCTTGCTTACAATTTGTGTTAGACTTTCTTTTGATGGTTTCTCTCAATCATTTGTATTCCAAGCCTAAACTAAATAATTATGTGAAATAGGAGAACACATTTGGTTTCGATTTGAAGCAAAAAGGGGTTTAGGACTTAGATGTTTTGTTTAAAAATAAGAAAAACCACTAAAAACTATGTCTTTCTCGACTTTCGATAGAAAACCCTACTGATTGTCGATAGTGCATCAGGTGTCGGCCACCTCTATGCACAAAATTAGAGACACTCGAATGATCCCGTCAATCGTTGATGTGCATCGGTCGTCAACGTCAATCACTGCTTATTGCGAAAACTTGAAATAAACCCTCAACTCGCCGACATTGATGAATGAACTGGATGAACCATCCATAACCATCTGATTCGAGCATTTGATCAATCCTGACCATTGATAGATAAAGACAAGGTCCACTCGATTCTGGTTATACGAGTATCCATGTCATCTGGAAGGCATCAACCCCCTACTGCCACATCAACCACCACGTGGATATTTGTACCACCACGTCATCTACCACGCCAACTAAGTAACCTTGTACTACCACGTTATACTGTCCATGTCAGATCTGACACATTATCTTCCACATCATCTTGTACGATTCTCTTCAATTTTATCGGGCTTCAAGGAAGCCAGTGACATAGTTGGAAACACAGATGTTGATGAGAATGTGTCGACGCCGATGAGCTCCTCGGTCGTCAAAAAAATATGTTTCCAATTGTGAAATATATAACAAGATAGGTCCCCCTACCAGTAGTTGATGCTTCATTGATATCGACCATTCACATCCCGAGAAGAGGCCTTTTCACACACAAAGGATTTTGTCGATGGTCGAGCTCTTTAGAGGCGATTTTAAATCTGATTCGTTCATTTTATGCCTTATTTAATCGTAGTCATCAAAATATTAAACATGGGATCGACTTATCACAAGGTTTTAACTAGAAAGTTGCACCTACACCTAATTTTATCACCACACAGGAGCTAATTAGATCTCATCACGATAGATCCAACACACCCATTTGACATTTTAGGTGACAACTCACTTGCCGCACCACTATAAAAACACATGTGTTTGACATGTCACTTTTCCAAAAATATATTGCACGCCAATGAGAAAGAAGGTTTTTTAATACAAAATACCATCGAGATCGACGATGGACAGTCGAACAAGAGTTAGATCGAATGAATGACGACTTCAAAACCCTGAACCCCGATGAAAAGAACCACTGTGTGCCAAATTAATACCTTTTGAAAGTGTCGATGAATTGAGAAATGAGCTCTTCGCATTATCGTTCAAAATAATCCATTAATGTTGAGCGTGGCACGCAGGTGGGTGCATTCAAGCCTGAAAAATTTGCACAATCCCATTGTACCCTGTGGTTTAACTATCAAATTTGACTGATAAAGAGTTAGAATATATGAGCTTGAATGTTTCTTTGTTTAGGAATTCTTACTATTGAGTTTTTGAGAAAGATTGCACAACGAAGAATGTCCCGAGACTAGACAATGTGCGCATCAAAATTGTGTTATTTCCAAATTCAAAGTTTTGTGACTAGAATTAGTAAGTGCTAAGGTTAATTTCTTGTTTCTTCACCAAGTATGTGTTTCAATTGAATAATTGCTTTGTTTCTCGGACGATCTAAATGAATTATAAGCTAATCGTTGTTATTTTTGTGTAGATAATTCCCCCACGCAAACCCGCTACTTGAAATCCCCAAAAATGCTTAAGGGAAAGGATGCTCTGACAAGCGAAGCATTGAACCCAACCGCTATTGAAGGAACAGAGAAAACACCCAAGGTGGAGCCTATAATTTGACTTCCACATAAGAAAATTTTCGGCCAAATATCGTTATATAAATACACAGAGCCAAGCATTGGGTCTAAGGTACTATTACCTCCCTGAAATAATCTATTCAATAAAATTAAACACTCAGATTTCTCAAAATTCACACCTCACACTAGTCTAAAAATTAGGGCCTTGGATGACTAGGTGTTCCCAAACATTGAATGCTCCCTGTTAGACATGGTAATCGCTAGATCCCCTGTTGTACCTTGTGTAGAGGCCTTAGAGTGGATTATCAACCACACAGATGTTGTTAAATGCTTGGTCAACGATGAAAAAGGATAGTGTGGGGGGGTTTTCTTATTGGCCAAAGTGAATGAATACTATAAGCTTAGGGAACCTAAAGTCATCCTAAACACTAATTTTGTAGTAAGTTTTTATGAAAATCATGATACCAACAAACAATTAGCATCCTGGTGGAAAGAAGACATGAAATTCATAAACCGGGCTGCAGGATGGTATGGGACGACAAACCTAAGGGAACCCTACATGTAGTTGATGACATTTATTTGCAGATTATATGGGGAAAAGGATTGTTCTAGATTCTCGAAAGCATGGATTCCTTTGGCATATACTATGGTGATATCAAGAAGCATTTTTAAATGTCGAGCTATTATATTCAAACAATTGAGCACTAGAATAGAAAAAGCCCAAAACCCTCAACCTGAGTATGTGCCTTCCTTTTAGATGGATTCCTATTTATTAAATGTGGTGTGCGCAATAAATTTTTTCTCATAAATGCACCAGAGTTGGCATGTGTCTGATCTCCCCATGCATGTATACTTCAACATTCTATGGGAGAATAGGTACAAAAAATCCTATTCCATGATATGTGATTTATTCTTAGCCAAGTTGTACTTTATTATCTTTCGACAAGAGTTCCCATGGCTCTCAAAGCAAGCCAAAAAGGTAATCTGTTTGATTGGGAATTGGTATTTGGAGGATAAATGCACTTATTTTAGAATATTTGGAGTCACATGAGGCCCACATCTGCTACCGACTTATGTACCATGTTGGAATACTCAGAGGCGGGGGGGGTGAATCAGTATGAGCACTTTTTACCACTTTCAATCACAATATATAATCTTCAACTTTATCATCAATATATCATTTATGATTGCATTCAATATCTCATGAGCATATAACCAAACACATTACCATTCAACAATATCACATTAGTACACCAGAATTTACGTGGAAACCCATATGGGAGAAAAACACATAATGCTTTCTTATATATATCAAGAATACATTCATAGGAAGCACCAACTTACAAATTCTCCAACACCAATTGGAAGGAGGCACAAACCCCCTGATTTATAGGCACCAACCTGAAGGAAGCACCAACTCCCTGAGTTCTCTGGAACCAACCAGAAGGAGGATACGACCTCTGATTTACAGGAACCAACCTGAAGGAAGCATCAATTTATTGAGTTCTCCGGCACCAACTGAAAGGAGGCTACAAACCCCTTTCCTTGCCCCATTATGTCGCCTTGAAATATAAGTTTAGACTCACTATCACTACCAATGATACTGTCACTGCCAATGTGACCAATACATAAACCAACTTGTCACTGTCATTGTCACATAAACCATCTTGTCACTGTCACTATCACATCAACTTGTGACTTCCATTGTTACATCAACCAACCTGTCATTGTCACTGTCACATCAACCAACCTGTCACTATCACTGTCACATAAACCTGTGACGACCACTGTCACATCAACCAACCTGTCACTGTCTCTGTCACTGATATACCATCATCAACTAACTATAACAAGATCCACTCACATGGATACCAAAACCATCACCATACCATGTACATCAACATGTACCATACCATGCATCAACCATATACCAAAACCTGTACCATATCATGCATCAACCATGTACCAAGAGATACCATCAAACATGTGCCATATCACTCATATACCATACAACAAACCATATGTCAAGTATCCAAGATGTGCCTCTAACAATGTATCATACCATCACCGAGATGTACCATGCACAATCACTACCATGACATGCCTCAAGCATGTACCATAACAACATAAGCATAAGACTAAAAAATAACACATAAGCATACCTATGATACTGTAGTTGACCTGATACACAATATTACAGTCTTGTAGCTCTTCCTCAACTTCAACAACAAGATAATGGCATCTTCATCAAAATTTACCTTAGTCTCACGGGACTAGTTTTGGATTAGTCACAAACCCTAAATTTAAACAAGCATAACTTTGTACCTGTAATGAATGAAGCTCTGAAATTTTAACCATAGATACTCTTAGATCTTTCTTCCATCTCCTCAAAATTTCACGGTGTGAAACTTCTCAGAACATAAGTTATAGAGAAAATGGAAAGCCTTCTTGAATTTTAGCCTATTCTAGAGAGCGAACTTGTATTGCATGCTCTGTGCTCAATATTTGATATCTGATTCTAAAAGTCACACACATGATACTACCGACTAGTATCTTTCCACTTCAAGTGGTCTCACAAAATTTGTATCGTCTATGAAAAAGTTATGACTATTTTACTCAGAACACCTATTTGAGACTAGTTTCAGGACTAGCCACAACCCCTATATTACACATAGTGTATCTCCAAAAATACAATGACCCAAAAGATGAAAGTTTTACCTTAGGCACATTGATATGTCTTCTCAACAACCTCCAATTTTCTATATTTCATTCATTCTAAAAAAACAGTTATAACAAAAATGGTAAGATGACGTTTAAATAACATACCTTAGAACACATCATCACAAGACTTCATCATCCCTTGGAATTTCACCCTTATTCACTTCATCTTCCCTCTAAAATTAGCCTCAAATATCCTAGCTTACCTCAAATAAGAATGACTTACTCACATAGAAGATATTCATTAGAATGTGTGTGTGAATGTACTTATGAGTGACTTCTTGAGGTGTATATATACTTTTTCTAAGTAACCTCTTTCCTTAACTTTAGGGATTCTTGAACTTTCTTGTTACAACCACTTTACCCTTTCATTAATGACTTGCAACCAATTAGGGGCTTCTTAACCCATCTTTGGGGCTTCCAACTTCATGACCTCATAACTCCTCAGCCGTGAGGAACTACATGATGTTCCACCTACCGTTGGAAACACCATGACGAGGAATATCCATCCATGGGTGTGTTACTTTCATTTACACTTTCCTTCATGTCCTTATTACTCAAACAAATTTGGGCTTCATGACCACACCTATGTATTTCTTGTAGACTTCTTCAAAGCATCTTCCCGTGAGGTCCATGCATAGAGCTATGCCATAAGGGGACCACTTTGGAGACTTCTCCAAATACACCCATCACATCTATTGACACAGATGACAACCAATTGTCCAACAACATCAATGACAACCAATTTTCCAACATACCAGACTGACTGGTCTTGGGGGGTATTTGTTATTAAACTGTCCTACATGGTTTCAATGCATCACTAGTTAAAGACAAGAAAATATCTTTCATCCCTTACGGATTTCAATTAGGGTAATAATTTTGCAAGGACACTACATAAGTGAAACAAGAAGGCTTGAGTCACTTACTATATAGGTTCCCAACTACTTAGTGTCGAAATATGCAAGACAAGTAGTAATTTACTGGCCATATGCTCATGATAAATTCGAGGATGAGGTTTTCATTGAAAATACTCAAAGTTGGGATGAAGTAATCCAAAGAAAATCCCAAACTTGATCTGACTATGTTTAAATCTATGCCTATGGATGAACATGTGGAACTCATTAATCAAACTGGAGAGGAAACTATATGAAAATAAACAGTTGAAATAGAAAGAGAAATTGACGAAGTGAGGAGAGTTGAAGAGGCAAGACTCAAGGTAGATTATGAGAGAGAATCACATGAAGCCGAAAAGAATGGGGTAGCTGAGGAGCTAGAACAACAAAGAAAAGCAGAGGAAGAATTAAATAGGGGAGAAGTTGACCATACCCCTCAAGGGGAAATAACACTAGAGGAAGGCAACACCCAACTAGGATTGAGTACAGATCAGGTGCAAGGGGGAAGTCTAGAACCAATATTGTCATCATAAGTGTTGAAAGAGGTGCCAACTATTGTGATCTATGTCCTTGCAATTGTAGACTTAACCATGTTGGATGATGATGACAATGATGATTTTGACACTTCGAAAGTCATGATTATAGATGAGTCCAACCCAGTTGGGAAAGGACATTCATCCCCTAAAAATTCATAATCGAAAGGGATGTTTGTAGCAACAAGTAAAATTGAAGAGGACACAACTGATCCGGATTATTTTGAGAATGACACGAACACAGAAATATAACCGAGATATAACAATGAAATACACAAAAATATAGAAGAGAGCACAAAAATACAGTGAAACCCAACTTCTATTGTTGAATAAGATAGAAAAACACCGTAGAACACAAACTGGAAAAATGGGGTAGCTTATCTATGAAAAGAAAGAGATGTTGACTACGCTTCCTTCACAAGAAGCTTTACATCACACTCCATTGCCTGCTTAAAGGGCCTCCTTCACCTCAATTATATAGGAGAGAGTGAGAGGAGAACAATTCCCATGATGCATGTGGGATAAATTGGACTAAGTTTATAAAATGTCATAGGCATGTAAAATACTAGTACTTCCCGAGCGATCACCCATCCCAGTACTACTCTAAACCGAGCGCACTTAACTGTGGAGTTCTAATGGGATCCGATGCATTAACTCTATGTTGTAGGCATGTACATAAAACCATTACATAATGTCTATAATTAACAAATGAAGATGACATTACATTCCATTCCCCATCAAAAGGGTGAATGTCATGGTTTATCAAAACCAGAGGCTCAAAATGGTGATTCAGTGGAAAAGGTGGATGGCCACCAAGATCCATCTGGATCATTCCTCCCCCCTTAGGAAGCAATGGTCTCCATTGCGTTGAGTGCCCGGGGGAGAGGGAAAATCGTTTGCTGAATTTGCATCTTGATGAGCTGTTTTCCTTGTTGGAGAAGTTGTGCCTCTTAGCTTTTTGAAGGTTGTCACGAATCTGTGGCTGAAAGGGTTGGACCTTTTTAACCAGTTTGGCTACATGATATTTCTGTGTGTATAAGGAATCTTTGCACTTTGCTGCAATCTTGTTGACCTGCTTTTGTTGGATAGAAGGTGCTTGGGCCAAGGCTGTAGTGGTTGCAGTATCCTTTTGTTCACCTTTTGAACAGATTGTGAAGAAGCTAAATTTTGTAGTATGAGATACTACCTTGCAGCACTGTTTAGATGGGACATTAGTCAGAACCACCTTTGGTATCCTGTAGAGATTGCCCCCCATAGTAACAGTGACACTACGAGGTCAAGACTCATAGATAGCATGGTGCTTCCACATATATGGCTGGCCCAAGAGAACATCACAGACATCCAGCAGGGCAACATCACATAATACCTCGTCCTTGAAGGGATGGATTTCGTATGACAATCGACACTGTTGGCTGACACAAAGATCTTGACCCTGGAGAAGCCACCCAATGTTGTATGGTCGTGGGTGTGGTGTTGTTGGCAAATCCAACTGCTTGACAACCTCTGCTGAGATGATGTTCTTTTGGATTCCGCTATCAACAATA
>JASDQU010330461.1:0-12897 GCA_032191745.1 Picea mariana | reverse complement strand
TGGAAGCACCGACTTCCCTTTTTCCTTCAGCACCAACTGAATGAAGGCACCAACCTTCAGATTCTACAAGCACCCACTTGTAGAGAAAGAGACATACGTCTCCCTAGCACCACCCTACCACCCTAGTTTCTTAAATAAAAATCTTTCTCAAACCAATTTGCTTATTCTAATTTAGCTTGCTTACCATTTCTGCTATGCTGCTCTGATTTAACCATCTCTGATCTTCTTAACTGCTCAGCCACAAATTCTGTTTTATTGCCTTTGATCTGCTGCTCAGCTTCACTGTCATCTGAAGCCCATTCTCAACTCCTTCTCCTGTCACGCAGGTTCTTCTCCTTCTTCTCTCACATCCAGAGCGCTTCCTCTTTCTCACTTCAACAGCCACAATACATCTATGTTTCAGCGCATTATATAGATTCACCACATGCAGAGGTTTTCAATGCGTTTCTCCACTCCAACTGTAGTTTCCCTTTCTTTTATTCTTTTTCTGCTTTTCGCATGCCAGCCTTCTCCTTGATTTTCTGAACTGCCTCTTTGCATGCCTCCTTTACGCATGCCACCTCATGCAACGCTGTCTTAACTGCCAGTCTATTTTTAGACTAAAAGTCTTTCTGCTTTTCTTAACTCCAACTGCAGTTTCCTTTTTCATTTATTCTTTCTTCTGTTTTTCGTATGCCAGCGTTCTCCCTGATTTTCTGAACTGGCTCTTTACTCTGCCTCCTCTATACATGCCACCTCATGCAACGCTGTGTTCCAGCAGTCGTGTTCCAGCAGTCGTGTTCCAGCATCCGTGTACCAGCAGTTGTGTTCCAGCAGTCGTGTTCCAGCATTCGTGTTCCAGCAGTCGTGTTCCAGCATTCATGTTCCAACAGTCGTGTTTTAGCATCTACGTTTCAGCATCTGTGATTCATCATTTGTGTTTCAGCATCTACGTTTCAGCATCTGTGATTCAGCATTTGTGTTTCAGCACTTACGTTTCACTTTTGTGTTGCAGCATCTGTGTTCGCTTCCAACAGTCGTGTTTCAACATCTGTGTTCGCATTTGTGTTGCAGCATCTGTGTTCGTATTGGTGTTGCAGCATCTGTGTTCGCATAAACAATCGATTTCCATCAATGACAACCTTGATCATCTGCGTCATTCTTCTGTTATAGCCATCAATGACAACCTTAACCATCTGCGTCCTTAACCATCTGCGTCAGTCTTCTGTTATTTCTATATCTCCAACATTAAATGATTAGTGGCTTATGGATATCGAGTCTCTTACAACAATAATACAATATGTTTGGAGAATGATAATAGCAAGATCTAAGAGGTAGAGCTTGAAATATAAGGTGCTAGGATATTAGGGCCTTACATTTCAAGCCTTAAAGAGAAGGGTTGCTAGAGTGCAAGCACTTTTGGGCTCTATCAACCTTATCTCCATTCTTAAGTTCTTGAAGTAAGCTATAATCAAGAGTCTAGAATCAAACTCCTAAAGTTCTATCACTTTAGGTCTTTAGGAGATTAACCCTAGGTAAAATTTCCTTCACAAATTATGGATGAAATTAACCTTCTGAGAGGAGTAAGCACTAATGCTCCTCTCTTAGGAATTTACCAAGGAAAGATCTTCAATATGAACAAGTAAAATTTACCATAACCATTCAGTAACTTGAAGTGAAATTGCATAAATTTACTTACGTCACCAAGATATGACAAGAATAAACCCTAATTGAATAAATTCCATCCAAAAATCATCAAAATCCATCCACAAATGATCCTCCAAAGCAAGTCACATGAGTCTAGAAGAGAGAGAGATCCCAAGAAAACCCTTTCTAAGTCATGTAAAATAGTATGAGGAGGATGGAGGTATGAATTTTGGCAATGGGGTTTCTTGACATAAAATGGCTCATATTGTCTCATTTATGGGTGCCTTTGTGGAGGGTGTGTTGCCTCCTCATTTGCAATTCAACATTTTTCCAAAAACTTTATTGTCATTAATTAATTATGGTCCAAAACTTTGAGTGCTATGTGCAATGGAAAGTAAGGAGCACCACAATGCCACTTGGATCTAGGAGGACATTGAGTGCCATATACAAGGAAAGTAAAAGGCACCACAAATGCACTCCCTCAACAATAAACACACTTAATAGTTTATATGTTTTTCTTTTTTGAAGGTCCTTGAATTTTTTGTGCAGAAGCATTTAATTTCTCTCGGGACCTTAGGGAAAGATTCTAGAGGATAATTAATTGATTTTATCTTTGTGCTAGCAAATCAATAGGACCTTCTTCAACGATCTCTTCAAGCACTTGACATCCTTGGTTATTAAAGATATTATCATCAATGATTCTCTCTTATTCTTCTTTGTGGAATATTTCTTTGTGGACCTACTATCCGAGGAACTATTCATCATCATGGGCTTTGTTATCGCAGGATTTGTAGTTGTGTAAATCCCAAGAAAAGATCACAAAATCTTGCGTAACTAAAAGAAATCATACCATTGTCACCTTAGTAAGAAATCCCTTCATTTTAGCGATGGAGGAGGTCCACCACAGGGGAGGCTTCCCTGGTATCCTCAAGCGATCAAAGTAGTAAGTTTGATAGCCAAGACTACGTCCCCCTCTCTTGGTCACCTAAGTCAACATCTATGTATGTGAAATGGATGAGGTTAAAAGGTTTTTGAGTACCTACCCGAAACAAATACACTTTATAGCAATTATATGATCAATTCCAAGTACAACTATGCAATTAAAACCTCATAAGACACTAGACAATGTAAATTTGCTATGGCTGGTACAAAATTGTAGCAATGCAATATTTTACAACAACATATACAAGTTTGTAACAACAACAATAAATATTCTTCAGAAATGAAACAATTGATGATGAAAACCTAGCATTTACTAAATAGAACATTACTCAATTGTTAGATACAATTTCTGGTAACTTTAAGAGAGTATGCAGCGAATAAGAGAGTATTTGATGGTTGTAGCAAACCTTTTGCAACAACAACAAGTTTGCAATAGATTTAGATTTGGTTAGTGTTGGTTAAGTTAGTAGATATTCGGAGAGATTGAAAAATAGAGAGAGTTTTGATCGCTTTCACCACAAGAGAACTTAAATGATTAGTGCCTTAGGGATATGGAGTCTATTACAACAACAATAAAATGTGTTTGGAGAATGATAATAGCAAGATCTAAGATGTAGGATTTGAAATCTAAGGTGCTAGCACATTAGGGCCTTAGATTTCAAACCTTAAAGAGAAGGGTTGCTAGAGTGCAAGCACTTTTGGGCTTTTGGGCTCTAGCAATCAAGAGTCTAGAATAACACTCCTAAGGTGCTAGCTCTTTAGGGATTTAGGAGATTAACCCTAGGTAGGATTTACTTCACAAATTATGGATGAAATTAACCTCGTGAGAGGATGAAGCACTTATGCTCCTCTCTTAGGGTTTTACCAAGCAAAAATATTCAATATGAACAAGTAAATTTTACCATAAGCATTCAATAACTTGAAATGAAATTGTATAAATTTACTTACTTCACTGAAACAACAAAATCCATCCACAAATGATCCTCCGAAGCATGTTGCATGAGTGTATAAGAGAGAGAGATCCAAATAGGGAAAAAATTCCAGACTTGTCTCTCACAAAGGTGAGAAAGTTGTGATGATAAAATGAGTCTTTGCTAACCATGTTTATATGGAAACCCTAGCCATCCAAAAGTCTCTAATGAAAATTCATGTCTTTACACAAGAGGGTTGACCCCTTCAATTTGTCTTTTCAATTTAAAAAAAATGAATTTACATGAAATAAAACCCAAAAGAGGGCGATGTCATGTCCTAATACGGTGATTCTAGGCTCGTAAGAGTGACGTCATGGCTAAAAACATGGAATGTTGGGCCTCCAAAGTCCATGTGTCCCTGTCTTATGTTTCAAGGTCCATGTGACATGCCTCCTCAATCAATCCATTAAGCGATCCATCAAACCCTAGCTCCTAGGCTATGTCAAGGGATAGAAGGGTGATGTCTATGCCTCCAAAGGCCATCATTCAGGTGGAGAGGGTTTAGTCTCATCCCCTAGCTATGCCAACATGCCTCTAAAGTCAATGTTTTCCATCATAAAGGTGAAATGCTCATTATCAAATGGTGCCCTAGACGTGGGGTCTAGCATCCATCTTGTGGGAAAGGTCCTACAAAGACAAACAAGTACACCCTCCAAGGGTCTACAAGTCATATGAATCATGCCATGTAAGACACATCTAATAAGAGAACCACCCAAACATGTGCATCGAACCCCTCTTTTCAAATTAAACAAATACTCAAAGAGCTTATAAATTTTGCCTAATTTAGGTACGGGAGGGCTGTCAAGGCACCCTTTTGGGTAGGAAAATCCCCAATTCAAGGGATGTTTCCCAAGAATATCCCATCCAAGTCATGAAATGAATATGAGGTGGATTTGGGCAATACTTCTAGCCATGGGGTTCATTTATGGGTGCCTTTATGGAGGGTGTGTTTCCCTTCATTAACGATGCAACATTTTTCCAAGCCCCTTTATTGTCTTTAATTCATTATAGTCTAAAACATTGAGTACTATGTGCAAAGGAAAGTAAAGAGTACCACAATTCCATTTAAATCTAGAAACACACAAAGTGCCATATGCAATGGAAAGTAAGGGACACCGCAAAATGCATTTCCTCAACAAGTGGGACATTTATTAATTATGTGATTAGAAGGTCCTTGATTCTTATGGCGAAACATTTAATTACTCTCAATACCTTAGGGAGAGCATCTAGAAGGATAATGGTTGGATTTAAACTTTTTCCAGCTACAACACCTCTAGGCCTTTAGCTCCTTCTTCCCATGAAATGAGGTACAATCCCTTCTTGGTTCAATGAACCCAAAAACCCAAAAGACAAGGAGATGAAAGCGAAGAAGTGTGGAAAATGTAAAGAATGAATGGGAATGGTACAATGAACTTTCAAGGAACTACCTAGTAGCAACTCTTTTCCCGAGGGTGACCAATTTGCTAGGTCACAATGACAACCACCAAGGTGAAATTAGGAAAAACGTATAATTTCCAAGAAAACGTCCCATAATCAAGAAAGAATTCTTTGCAACATGTTCAAATGCTTCAAATATTAAAGTGACACTTACCATGACACCAGACTTGTTACCTCACAAAGCAAGACTCATTGTCTTCTGAGATCTAAACATGAGGTAGAGGATGCTTCTTTTTTGTTGGTGATCAACATGAATAGGAGGGGAACTACGAGATATTTTGGTCAATCTGACTCTCAACACTCCATGTCTGCTAACTGTGGGCCTTGAGACATGATCACCTTAGTTACCACTAGACTGGGGGGTAACATATGGCTCCTACATGGGGACATGTGCTCACCATAGAGCACATGAGAACCTCAAAATATCTTGGTATGACCTATGCCTACACACACTGAAACGAGACACATTGAGGTATCAAAGGGTGGCACACTCACCCGTTATTCATATGAGAAAATATGCCAACTATAAAAATTTAGAGAAAAGCTTGAAAATAAATTTTTTTGACATTTTTATTCTAACATATCAATATGAGTATGCAAAACATAATAATCTAACATAGAAATATCCAATGATGCAAGAAAAGAATATGTAAATCATAATCATGTATGCAAACCCAAGCAATATGCAACTATACTACCATGATATGCATGATGCAACATATATACAATGCAATGCAGGATGCAAATGCCTACCCTAACCATCCTACTCTAAGTTATGTCAGTGAAATGCTAGGTTTAATCATATAACCAGTCAAACCATCCTAGCATTGTATCAAAACATCTACCCTTGTGCTTCATCATAGACTAGAATAAAGATAAATCAAGCATAAAAAGAACATGAGTTAGAGCATTTGTTATATTATAACTAATCATAAAATCGAACTCATAGAGGTGAGAGGGAGGGTCAAAATCATGTAAAAAGGTATCACCACAACCTTTCCCTATCCATCCCAGGACAAGGCCAAAAGAATCAGACAAAGGAAAGTCCTTATTGTAAATGTGTTGAACCTGCACAGAATAGATCTAGCTAGAAAATACCACACACATTTGCTTAGAGAAATTGAGAAAGAAGAAGTAAGAGAGAAAGAATGGAAGAATTTTCATTAACTGTAATGAATAATGAATAATTTACACATGATATACTATGTATAACTCAACCAATGCGCATTGGAGGAGAATCAAATGCGCCATAGTGGTGGTCTAGAGTGATATGGACACACACTAGCAGTTACAGGAGTAAACTGCCACCTAGTCTAGTCTCTCGGGCAGTTGTGGGAGTGAACTCCCACCTAGCTGAGTTAACTAGTCTATCAGTCTTCAGTTAACTAACTAAAACAGAGTGAAGTGAGGAGGAGATCAGGGAATCATTGGTAATGCACTAGTCTAGTGATGATACCAAGGACAATGCACATTAGTTGGTGATGATCCCAATGTTGCATGGTGATAAAACCAATGTAGCATCTAGACTTCACTCAACTGATCAAATTGAAGTGAAAACTAAAGAGAATATTCTCCCTAGAGGAATATTCTTACTAAAATATAGGAGACTGAATAATGACTAATAAACAAGGAAAAATAAATCCTAGGTGTGTGTGAATTAACTCCAACACCCCCCCTGAACATCATTATGGTGAAAATAAAGAATGGGTCCCGTCAACGNGATAATGTATGTAAAAGAAGAACTGACAATTGCTAGGAAACAGTGTCCTACACTCCAAAACGACTTCGCAGAGAATGGAACTTTTGCTCAGTGAACGTCTTGGTGAAGATGTATGTCGTCTGTTATGTTGAAGGACAGAACTATATTTCAATGATCCCCTCATGTACTAAGTCTCCGATGTAGTTCATGTGTATTTCGATGTGATTTGTCTTCTACCTATGAATTGGATCTCTGCAGAACTTCAAAGTGCTCTAGTTGTCACACCATATGGCGATCGGATGATGAAACTGAATGCCCAACTTAGTGAGAAAATTTTGTAGCCACATAGCTTGAATGGTTATGTTAACTACCCCTCTATACTCTTCCTCGAATGAATATAGAGCAATAGTAGCTTTCTTCTTACTCGACCAATAGATAGGCCCGGAACCAAGACTCAGTGAGTAACCAGATGTGGACTTGTGATCAGTGTTATCGCCAGCCCAGTCAGAATCAGTGAACCTAATGAGATCCAATGTAGAGTTTGTTGCATAATGAATCCCAAAGGTGATGGTGCCCTGTACATATCAAAGGATATGCTTTGTAGCCTTCCAATGTAGCTCATGCGGCTCCTACATAAACTTGGAAACTATGCCAACTGCATAGGAAAGGTCCGATCTAAAGTGTGTGAGATGCAACAAGCTCCCCACTAGTTGTTTGTACAATGTGCTATCAACCAGTGTAGTGTCCCCGACATCCTCAAGTTTGACTCCTGATAGGAAAGGAGTTAGAGAAGACTTGCACTCTGTCGTGTGAAATCTCTCAAGGAGATCTCGTGCATACTTGGCTTGAGACAATTTGATGCCTGATGCATCCTGACTGATATTGAGTCCAAGGAAGAAGTGTAGTGGACCCATGTTCATCATCAAGAACCCGTCATGTAGAATCCTCTTGGTTGTAGTAATGGTTGAAGTCGAGCAACCAGTGATCAACAAATCATCAACATACAGAACTAGGAGTAGAATTGAATCAGTCGTCCTGAGCATGTAGATATTTGGGTCTAATTTACAACATACAAAGTTCTGTGACAGCAAGTAGGAGTCTATATTGGCATACCATGCCCTCGGAGCCTTCTTAAGGCCATAAAGAGATATATTCAATCGACAGACCAAAGATGAATCCTACATAAATCCATGGGGCTGCTCCATATAGATCTCCTCAAAGAGATCACCATGAAGAAATACATTCTTCACATCCATCTGATGGATTTCCCATCCCTTGGTTGTCGCAATGGCAAGTGCCAAATGTATGGAATCCATCTTCACTACTAGCGCAAAGGTCTCATAATAGTCAATGCCATGCATCTACTGAAAGCCTTTGGAAACAAGCATGTCTTTGTATCTGCTAATTTGTCCATCGGCTACGCTCTTGGTCCTGTAGACCCATATGCACCTGAAAAGTTTCCTTCCATAAGGAAGGGGAACTAGATACCAAGTCTGGTTCTCGAGGAGGGAGTTGTATTGCTCCTGCATGGTGAATTCCCAAAAGGGATTTCCAGTAGCCTCGCCATAATACTATGGATCTAAAGATTGAACCAAGAAAAGATTCCTAGAGGGTAATGGTTCAGTGGTAGTGACTGCAATAGGAGGCTCCTTGAAATCATATTGATTCCTCCTAGTATCAGTTGGATCACCAACAAGATCCCCTGCATCCTAAAGAGTAGTCTCCGGCCACTTGGGCCTCTGCTCTGGCTCTGCATCTGCATCTAGATGCACTGACTCTGCATCTGACTCTACTGAATCTATATCTAAACCCTTTGAATTATAACTCTCATCTGAAGAAGAGTCGGCATGTGCATGCCCATCATCTCATATAGGTGGAAGAATGAAGGTGTCTGCATGCGGTTGTTGAGGTACATGTGAGACACTTTCCTCGAATTTGACACTTCACTCAATGATGAGCCGATCTGAGGAAAGATCAATAAGTATGTATCCCTTCACACTATCAGAATATCCAACAAATATACACTCAGTGCTCTGTGGATCAATTTCCTTCCTCTTTTCAGAGGGAATCTGAGCCCATGCATGTGAACTGAAAATAAGAAAGTGGGTCACTTCCAGTTTGAGGCCGCTCCAAGCCTCGTAGGGGGTATTATCCTTGACATATCTATGGGGAGATCTATTTTGGATGTATTTTTCACAATTAATTGCTTCGGCCCATAATCTCTGTGGAAGTGACTTTGCATGCAACATGCAACATGCCATCTCTTTTAGAGATCTGTTTTTCTGCTCAGAAACTTTGTTTTTCTACGGAATATAGGGAACTGTGTTGCAACTGAATCCATGCCTCATGAAAAATATTTTGGATCTCATGGTTGACATACTCTTCCCCATTATCAGTTCATAGGTCTTTGATTTTCTTTCCTAACTGTGTCTCAACCAGGGCTTTGAAATCTTTGAGGTGTTGAAAGACCTCTCATTTTTTCCTAAGAAAGTAAATCCATGTGAAACATGAGAAATCATCAACAAAAATGAGAACATACCTCGCTTTTCTTATTGATGCATGTGGAAAAGGGTCCATGAGGTCACTATGGATCAGATCCAAAGGAGAGGAATCTCTCTGAGTCTTTCCTTTGTCGAATTTCTCTTGAGGGTGTTTTCCAAGAACACATCCCTCACAGATTCCTTTGGAGAAATCGATGTTTGGTAGACCATCAACCAATATTTGCTTGCTAATTTGTTGCATATTCTGAAATTCAAGTGCTCGAACCTTTCGTGCCATATCCTACTGCTTTCATCAGCATGAGTACATAGTAAAGCAGAATTTGGTTCAATAAATTCAAAAAATGTATACAATCTAGATTGATGATTTACCTCACCGGTAGCAACCCTAGAATTTTTCATGTCATAGATGTCCATTGCATTAGGTGTGAATATGAATTTCTTTCCGGTGCCAGAATTCTTCATCTGATAAAGAGAGAAAAGATTGATGGAAGGTTTGGGAACATGCAACACATTCTCAAAGCTTATGTTGGTGAGTTCAATATTTCCTTTGTTAGTGATCTCGACTGGAGAGTTGTCCCCCATCAGAATAGGAGGAACTTTGCATGCATCCAATGAATAATAGATTTCTTTTGTGGAAACCATGTGATGTGATTCTCATGAATCTACGATCCAAGCATCGGGAGAGGAGTTGATGGCAATCAAGGCATGACTAAAATTGTCTTTCTTGGGATTCTAATCTTCTGGCTTCTTCTTCTTGGAACTCTTGGGAATGAGATCTCCAAGGTTGTTTTGTTGAAGGATTTGAGTCAATAGATCTATTTTTTTCTGCATGCATGTGGATTCTGGATGGAATCCTTTATGGCAGTATGTGCATTTCTCCCCATTTCTTCCTTTTCCACCTTTGGATCTGGAAGCATCAGTGAAGGGTTTTGAGTACCCTTCCTTCTTCGAATTTGCATGAGATTTATTTTTCTCTTTATATTTGATATTGATGGTTTCCATCTTGCACAATAAATGCATGCACCTTTGGGCCTTTGATTTTTCCCATGTTGATGAGCTTGGTTTACTCTTGTGTCAGAGATTCGATAAATTCCTCAAGAGAAGGCATCTTCCAGGTGGCTCCAGACGAAAATTTGATTGAATAGAATGTGGACACGAACACGGAGAATTCGGGACCAAGTTTGGAGAGAATGGTGAGAATCATTTATTTCTCCTCCTTAGATTTATCAACCCCTCAAGCTTTGAGTTGCGACAGTAAATCCTTGTATTTTGTGAGGAAATCTTGGAGATTGTCAAAGCTTTTTGGATCCAATGTGAGAATTCCACATTGATCATGTGTCCCCTCATATCATCATGTTTTTCAAAGTGCTCTTCCATGGTGGTCCAGGCTTCATTGGGGGTTTTACAGGAAGATATTTGAAAAACGAGATCGGGAGAAATGAGACTGCAAATTGTTTTGAATGCTTCATCTATTCGATTTAGATACTTGGATTTTTTTATGGATGATGTCGGTTTTGTCTCTGTATTCATGGTTAACCTGTACAATCCTTTTCTTCAAACATGCATGATTATCCTCTCCTTCCATGCAAAGTAATTGTAAGGTGTCAGAATGAATTCTTTTGGGAATTCCATTTTTCTGTTGTCTTCAATATTGGTACCACCAAAAAATAATTTGGTGTGTCTTTTGCTTAGCGGTCTGTCATCTTTGATACCATGTAAATGTGTTGAAAATGCACAGAATAGATCTATCTAGAAAATACCACACACATTTTCATAGAGAAATTGAGAAAGAAGAAGAAAGAGAGAAATAATGGAAGAATTCTCATTAACCGTAATGAATAATGAATAATTTACACATGATATATTCTATATAACTCAACCAGTGTGCACTGGAGGAGAATATAATGCACCATAGTGGTGGTCTAGAGTGATCTGGACACACACCAGTAGCTACAGGAGTAAACTGCCAACTAGTCTAGTCTCTCGGGCAGTTGCGGGAGTGAACTGCCACCTAGCTGAGTTAACTAGTCTATCAGTATTCAATTAACTAACTGAAACAAAGTGAAGTGAGGAGGAGATCATGGAATCATGGGTAATGTGCTAGTATGTTGATGATACCAAGGACAATGTGCATTAGTTGTTGATGATCCCAATGCTACATGGTGATAAAACCAATGTAGCATCTGGACTCCACTCAACTGATCAAACTCAAGTGAAAACTGAAGAGAATATTCTCCCTAGAGGAATATTCTTCCTAAAATATAAGAGACTGAATAATGACTAATAAAAAAGGAAAAACCTTAGGAAAAAAAATCCTAGGTGAGTGTGAAATAACTCCAACACTTATCCTTAGCTATAACGATAGAGATTATGTTAGGGTTTTTTTGCCCTAGAAGGCAACCCTCTTTTATGAGGGAAATGTATTGCGGCTATGTATGTTGGCGAGTATTGTATTCTAAGAGAGGAGACTGTGAGAGAAAGAAGAGGAAGTTACAGTGGGTTTTGCTGTAGGTTGTATCCCTTCATTTTGCTGGATAATAATAAAGAAAGGACCTGGCAATTTCTTTGGTGGACGTAGCCCACACTGGGTGAACCACGTAAATCTGTGTCTCTCTTGTATTGTGTATCTTTTGTGTTTTGTTTCCACATTTGTTTTATTGTATTGCTCCCCGATCTTATTTTTCTAACAACTGGTATCAAAGCGTAAGGTAACTCGCAAGAAAAGAGGGTTCCCGGTTCAAGTGGGAGCAATGTCGCAAGATGGAAAGTTTAGAGTCGAGAAATTTAACGGCCAAAACTACCAGTTATGGAAGATGCAGATGGAATATTATTTATATCAAAAGGATCTATTCCTACCATTGAGCAGAGTAGCAAAGAAGCTGGCGGCCGTGAAGGACGAAGAATGGGAGACTCTTGACAGAAAGGCTCTGGGAACGATACGGCTGAGCCTGGCAGTGTGAGCGGCTTTCAATATCTCGAAAGAAAAGACAACGAAGGGTTTGATGGATGCATTGGCCAAATTGTATGAAAAACCCCCGGCGTCCAATAAGGTATTTCTAATGAAGAGATTATTTAATATGAAGATGTCGGAAGGTGGGTCTGTTGCAGATCATTTAAATGAATTTAATACAGTTACTAATCAACTAAGTTCTGTAAAAGTGGACTTTGATGATGAGGTTAGAGCTCTTCTAATCTTGTGTTCATTGCCAGAAAGCTGGAATGGCTTGGTCATGGTTGTAAGTAACTCTGTCTCTGGTTCAAATACTTTAAAATTTGATGATGTTGTTGGTGTTATCCTTAGTGAGGAAATGCGATGGAAAAGCACAGGTGAGGCATCAGGTAATGCATTGAACATGGAGAATATGGGAAGACAAAAGGAAAGAAGAAAGGACTCAGGGAACCGTGGGAATTCTAGGAAGGGCAGATCCAAATCCAGACTTGGAAAGATAGAGTGTTGGAATTGTGGGAAGAAAGAACATCTGAAGAAAGACTGCAGAGCTCCAAAGAAACAAAGAGTTGGACAGCAGGAGAGAAATCAGGAAGCAAGTGTAATAGGTGATGTGTTACAAGATGCTTTGATTCTTTCTATAGATAATATTTCTGAGTCTTGGGTAGTAGATTCAGGGGCTTCATTTCATGCCACACCCCATAGGAAACATTTTCTAGATTATGTTCAAGGTGATTTTGGACAGGTTCATTTGGGTGATGATGCACCATGCAA
>JASDQU010330456.1:0-12897 GCA_032191745.1 Picea mariana | reverse complement strand
GCTCCTTGATCCTGGTCCTGGGCTCTTCTTCCACTGTCTTCCAACTGCTTTTCTATATACTTCTCTTTGCACAAGGATGGATAAAGGTTGGGAAAAAGGGAATGCTCAATTGGGTATAGTTTCTTTACTATGATTCTCCTTCTTTCAAATGGGACCCCTAACCCTTCTTTTATAGGCTAGAAGAAGCTAGGTATTTGGTCGAGTGACCGGCCATGCATGGCCAAAAGGTTTAGTTAACTTACCCAAAGTTGTGTGTTTTGTCAGAAACTTTCCTTTTTCCGTGCTTTTGTAGGTACACGTGGGTTGTCTTGGGTCAGCTAGCGTGTACACGCGTGCAGTAATAGAAAAGAAGGAATATGAGATGACTTGATGTCAGGTAAGCATGTCTGGTGCAAATTAGGGTTATAACAGATGCCCCCTAATGTGTGAGGTCAGAAGAGAATCTTATGGCTGAAATACATTAACAATATTCACCAGCGTTCCAAACAAGTGAGCCCAAGGACTAGAAATCGGGAGGTGTCGTCTACAAAATATTAATTGTCTCAACGAGGAGGGCATACCCATGCTCTGGATAAAATAAAATCATGGATACCAATCAAATACACTGTAGATCCATGTCATATAACTATATAAAGTGTAGCCGTGAGCAATACACAGCGGAGCTACATCTCGAAATCAAAAAGATATACATGTAGAGTATCCATCTTCTAGAAGCTGATAAGGCCTGATGACTGGAGATGAGGTCTTCAGAGCTCAAGAAAAAGCTTCAAAATCTTCAAAACTTGGGTAGGAGTGTAATATGAGTGTACGAATTCACTACCCAGAGGTCTTCGACGGCTCATCGGTCATGGACTAGAGAATCTTGATTATTAGACTAAAGGCTTCATTGATTTCGAACAAAGACTTGATTGGACTTTCTTGATCGCTGGGCATGAGGGAAAGAGACAAACTGTAAAGGGGATGACTCAGGCTTGGTAAAAAATTCCCTTGGACAATAGCACGATAAATTATGAGACTCATGCAACATGGCATTAACATAAGTTTGCGAGGCAGGAGGCAACGCAAACTCTCCATATGTTTGGAAGAATAACCAAACAGAGGAGGACATAGCTCAATGCAGCGGGAACAACTTCCTAAGGTCATATGAAATCCCAGGGTTTGACGAACAAACATACAGATGTGCTTTATCCAAGGGCAACGCATTATGCTGCCAATAAAAAAAATTACTTTTCCCTTCCTCTTTTTGGGGTATATTTGATTTTTTTTTGTCTTTTTCAATAATTTTGGAAAAAGAATAAAAGAATGTTATGTTACAAAGGAGGAATGAGTGTCACTAATATACAAGTTCGAGGCGCAAGGACAAGAATGATGTTCAAAGGAAGGAAACATGGGAAAAATCCCTCCTGGGACTAAAGGTGTCAAGACGCAGAGGCAAAGTGCTACAGGGCTTGCATATAAGGAATGCTTCAAATGGTTCAATTGAGAGCAACATGGAGCTGAGATTAGACCAACGACGCAGGTATGAAAATGTGGTTAACAAAATACACAATGGTAATTTCCTTCGATGTAAGTTTAACGAGCCCAGAGAAGGTAAGCTCGGTGGTTTTTCATATTTAGAGAGTCTTAAAAAATGTAAAAGGAGACTCCAATGGGGTACCTTTTTTGAAGGTAGTCTAGTCAGTTCAAAAAAGGGGTAAACTAGCACCGACAAGACATCTATTCAAAACCATTTTAACGAGTGTGATAAAGACAAGATCACTCAGCCATTTTTTCATTTTTAAGGAGTCTGAAAAAATCTTAACTATGGACTCCATCAGGAATGTTCTTCTGGACCATTTTAATGAGTGTGAAAGAATAAGGTCACTCGACGATCTTTTCAATTATAGGGAGTCTTAAAATAGATTAAATATGGACTCTGTGGGGGTTCCTTTTTCATACATTTAGTCCCCCAGGCCCGAAAAAAGTTTAAAATGATACATGAGGGTACTCTTCTAGAGAACTAAAGTTCCTTAGAGTATACGTTTGTTCGTATAGTTGACTGTCTAGACCAAAAAAGTGGTAACCTATCACTGGATAGACATGACTTCAAATTTTAGTTTAACGAGCGTGAAAGGCCACAATATCACTTGACAATATTTTCATGTTTAGAGGATCTAAAAAGGGCTTACAAGAAGACCCGTTGGGGGCTACGACTCATGTATGAAACTGGTTCAGGTAGAGCCCGCTGCTAGGCTCAGACCAAGAGTCTCTTCGATAGTCAACTTGGGAAGTCTCCCAAAAGAGAAGAAAACACAAACCATGGTGTAAGTCCTCCTGCGGTATAGAAACCGTAGTCATGGCTTCAAGGATAGCCTCATCTGAAGGAAATTCAAAATCTAATAAATCATGCAAACAAGGGTTGATAGTCCCAAAGGGTGAAGTAAACTGACCATACTCCATATGACGATGGAAGTTCTGTCTAGGACTAGAAGAGTCTATCAGAGAAGAATTATGAACACGAGGGCTTGAGGATATACAAACAATGAGATCAGATTCAGAAGGATACTCAAGCCCACTTGGACCAAGAGAGGGAAGCAAGGTCTCCCAGGCCCCCATTGGATAAACCAATGGATCAATTGTTGAGAACAAGTATCCATAGGGAACACATGATTTCACCAGTTCCTTCTCAGAAGCAATTGAACACCGAGGATATGACGCCAAATAATTAACCCATGGTGAGGTAGAGTCTACAAAAACACTAGGAACATAAAAAGGGGTAGTCTAAAATAATGTTGAATTAGGATGGTGATTATCAGATACCAGCTGGTCGATAGTGACAATGCTTCCATTGTGAGGGAAATGCATCACTCGAAAGAGTGTAGACACTGCAACATTCATAGAATATACATAATCATGACCGAGAAGAATATTGAAATATAACAGGCCTTGCACCACTATAACATCAACAAGGACAATCTTCCCACCTAATGAGATAGGCAACTGAGGAAGAATCCCCAAATATTCACTAGGACATCTGTCAAAATCCAACAGCTCATGCGAAGCAGACACAAGCTTGGGATATCCCAAGACTTTCCAAACCAAGGAGGATAAAATACTTGCAGAGGCTCCCTCATCCACAATACATCGATAAATGTTTGTTGAATTAACTTCAACCCTTATTTGAAAATGTGTGGTAGAAGGAAGATGAGGCTCAACAAGGTCATTCCAATCAAAGGAAACCATCCTAGGGCTTGGAGCGGGTGTGCTCATAATGAGTGGAATGCCCTCTTGTTCTGAAAGTATTGAACCGGAAATGCTAAAAACATAGTCGGTAGACACGTCACTCCCCAAAAGAAGAGTGGGATCATCCGATGACTGCATCGAGATGACCACTTTCACAACCAATGGATGAATAGGTTGCGAGACTACATGGTCTAAAGGCACCTCACCCCTCAAAAGACGAGTGGGATCAGTCGATGATTGCATTGGTGTGACCACTTTCTCAACCAATGGTTGCATAGGCTAAGAGACTACATGGTCTAAAGGCACCTCACCCCTCAAAACAAGAGTGGGATAATTCGATGACTGCATCAACATAATCACTTTCTTAACCACTAGTTGAATAGGCTGAGAGACTACAAGATCTAAAGGCGCCTCACCCCTCAAAAGAGGAGTGGGATTAGCCTATGAATGCATCAGCGTGACCACTTTATAAACCAATGGTTGAATAGATGATGAGGAAACCTCAAACAACTTAGAATCAGAAGAGCTTGTAGATAGGGACCACAATCTTTGTACCTTTGGAATGCCAGGGCACAAATGACTAAGGTGATATCCCTTGCAAAGCTTACAAGGGAACTTTGGCTTGTGTCTTATCTGTCTAGGTTTCTCAATAGAAGTAATGCCCCCAGCATGACTATCAGTGGTTGGTTTCACATATCCAACATGACTTGCAGAGGTTAGTGATGGGTTGATAACATGACTTGCAGAGGCTACAGACCTATTACCAATATGACTAGTAGTGACTGGACTTTTTCCCCTAGCATGACTTGCAGAGGGTGGGTGTGTTCCTCCAGCATAACTTGTAGAGGCTGGGTTCTGGTCTTCAATGTGACTTGTAGAGGTTGTCGATCTATCTCCAACATGACTCGCAGAAGTTGGTGATTTCTTCTTCCTATTCTTCCTATTTCTATTTCATTTAGACTTTCGGTTACTAGTAACTGTACTTTCACCAGAGGCGGGAGAAGGAGGAGGAGAAGACTTTGTTGATGAAAAAACATCAACAAGGTTCCCATGAAATAAAGTGCTTAACTAAGAAGCATCAAGAGAATTTGAGACATTTGGAATGGTACCCAACCAAACCAGTAATCCCACATTCAACTCAGGAATGTACAAAGTGGCCATCAAAGGGACACCAACTTTTTCGAAGAAGGGAAAAGCACAAGAATCTCCTCGCGAAGGGGTTCCTTGGTTGGTATGTTCGGGAAAATTAGCCATGAAAATCCTATGCACAGGTTCTCCCCTTGCGAGATCATTCAAGTCCGTAAAACCCTCACACATTGACTCTGGCAAACTAGTGGTATCAAAACAATGCCTATAAAGAGGCCGCTCCACGTTTCTAAGCAGAAGACCAAAAATTCCTCACGACCGGTGGAGTGGGTGGTATACCACCCTAGGTCAAAGACCCAAATCCAAGACTGAATAACTCACTATGGAAAACTAGGGAGCACAGAGCACACACTAAAATCTCCTAAAGGAAAATCAAGAAAACAACTAACTAGTTGGAAGAACAGTTACACCAACCAACACTAGAGCAACTTACTGGTGCAAGTGCAACTCAAAAATGGAAGCACCCTCTAGGTATACTCTGCAAAGCATGGCCCGATGTCTGCCCTAGGTACTGCAATATACCCCCACGATAACCTATGAAAGTCCCTAAAATAAAGGCAACTAGGTTGCCAGCTCATGAACAATCACCAGGTGGGTACAGTCGACAGTCGGGTGGACCACAATGAGTAGGGTATCAAGCCTGAAACCTATCAAGGGTATCAAAAGCAAGTGTTCTGGAAGACAATGAGGACCTCGAATGGATTTGAGACCCATGAAGCTCCATGGAAAATGCGATCAACAGAATCCCAAGACAAGTCCTCTATATGCATTCCCCACTATGCTTGGTTTGGCTTTGGAGGGGTTATCTCCGCTACCTTTCCGCACGCAACCTCATGTTTAGCCACTATGTTAGAGGGGGGTCCTAGATAATTTACACTATATTGGACTTCTACGCTCCTTACCATAGAATCGTATGTTTGTTTTATATCCTTGAAGAGTTTCCTCTCCAACCTAAATCAAGGCTCTATCCTAATCTAGTTGATGGACCCTACAAACATACAGTCTAGTAAATTTTAATTAGCATTCTTTTTACTGGCTTGATTTACTCAAAAGGGTATGGTAGTGCAACTGATGGTGTTAAGACTCTTGCGAAAAATGATGAAACTTATATGAAAACTGGCAAAGAATGATTATATTTTTTATTTTTTTTTCTTTTGAAATGCTTTTAAAATACGAAGAAAACACAACGCTATGCTAATTTATTTTTCTTTTCAAATAACAATGCAAAGAAAATGCCAGGAAAGAAACAGATCTAACAAACTAAGTTTTTTTTTATATTTTCTTCCAATCAAAGAAGAAATAACAAAAGATTCTAAAAGAAACTGATGAATGCACGATTCATGGTCCCCCCCTGGCCATGAGGGGGAATGTTTTTTCAAAATGAAACTCATTTTTCTTAAACTTTCAAGCTAAAAATAAGTTTAAAAAGATAGGAAAAACAAGAAATATTCTAAATGAAAAAGCAAGCTATAATAGAGTCCAAACCTAGGCTAAGCTGCTATGACAGAGGCCACATTCAGACAAAAAAGACCCTAGGAATTAAAAAGTTGACAGGGAGGAGAATGACTGCCTCCAAAATTTTTTTTGGATAGGTACGCAACTGTCTCTTCAACAGCTAGCGTGGACACTATAGATACATGCATGCTGTAGTGGAGTAGGGCGCGTGGGCCTTTATAAAAGGGGTTTTTAAGAAGAGTTGTTCAACAGTGTTTTGGCAAAGAAGGAATCTGAGATGGCTTGATGCCAGGTAAGCATGTTTGGTGAAAATTATGGTTATAACACAAACCTTTGCCAACTCAGAGAGGCTAAAACATCAACTAAGAGCAAGGGGTACTAACAAAAAGATATGTTTGAAACCTATGCCATATAAAAAAGGGTGACATGTCAACACAAGTATAGGGGTACTAATAAAAATAAAGTTTGACACATGTGCCATTTCAACAAGAATAAAGGGGTACTAAGAAAATGAAAAGGTCAAAAGATATGCCATGTCATGTAGGGTGAAACATTAGATAAGAGAAAGGGTTACTAAGGAAAAGAGAAGTTCAAAACCTTTTCCACAAAAAAAAGAGTGAAAAATCAACAAAGATAATGGGGTACTAAGAAAAATAAAATTTTGATACTCATTCCATGTCAATAAGGAGAAAGAGATACTAAGAAAATGAAGAGGTCGAAAGCTATGTGAACTCATCAAGGGTAACACGTCACCTAAGAGAAAGGGGTACTAACGAAAACAAAAGTTTAATGCATATGCCACATTATAATGCCATATCAACAAATATGCCACATAGATAAAATAGTGCATTAGTATTAAAAACAATTCCACTCGGAAAAGGGTGACACATCAACAAAGATAAAGGGGTAGTAAGAAAAATAAAAGTTTGACACCCGTTCCATGTCAACAAGGAGAAAAGTGTACTAGGAAAATGAAGAGAAAGGGGTGCCAAATAAAATATAATTTCAACACCTATGCAACATCAAAATACCACATCTACAGCCATGTAAACTAAGTTTCCACATAGGCAAAATCATGCATTAGTCTAAAAGAAAATGCCACACGAAAAAGTGTGACATGTCAAAAAATATAAAGGGGTACTAAAAAAATTAAAATTTTGACACCTATGCCATGTTAAAAGGAGAAATGTGTAGTAGGAAAATGATGAGTTCGAACCTATGCTAACTCTTTAATGGTGAAACATCAGCTAAGAGAAAGGGGTACTATGGAAAATATAAGTTTAACACCTGTGCCACACAAAAAAGGTAAAGGGGTACTAAGAAAAATGAAATTTTGACACCCATGCCATGTCAACAAGGAGAAAATGGTACTAATAAAACAAAAAGGTCAAAATCTATGTGAACTCTGCAGGGGTGACACATCATCTAAGAGAAAGCGGTACTAAGGAAAACAAAAGTTCAACAACTATGCTACATGAAAAAGGCTGACACATCAACAAAGATAATGGGGTACTAGGAAAAATAAACGTTTGGTACTCCTACAATGTCAACAAGGAGAAAATGGTACTAAGAAAAAAAAGAGGTTGAAAGAAATGTGAAGTCAACAAGGGTGACATATCAGCGAAGAGAAAGGGTAATAAGGAAAATATAATTTTAACACCTATGCCACAACAAAAAGCCTGACATGTCAACATAGATAAAGAGTTACTATGAAAAATAAATGTTTAACACCCATGCCATGTCGAAGAGGAGAAAGGGGTACTACCAAAATGAAGAGGTTGAAATCTATGCCAACGTCAGCTAAGAACAAGGGGTACTAAAGAAAAGAGAAGTTAAAAACCTATGCCACATCATAATGTTGGGTAGCTAGAGAGGTAGTGGGGGGCCCAGAGGGTCCATAGTGATAATAGTGGAGGCCATTCAATGTGTTAGCATTGGAAGTCACCTCTGGATTGCAGTAGAGGTAATCCCAAGGCCCATGAGTTTGTATGTCACAACAAATGAATTTAAGGGTGTTCTAATGGATGCAGTCTCAATATTATATCGCTTTAACTCAGAAAACTAGGTTGGAGATGCATAAATAAGTGAGTTCTTGATCTAACTTAAGCCAGTTAGTTTGTATAGTGGTGAGTAGGTTGAAGAAAGATGAGAGGGGTATGAAGGTATTCTCTAGACATATAATCTTCCAACAACCTTATGGGCATGTTTTCAGGTAGGTGTGCTTGTCATTGATGGCAAGATCAGAGTATGCAGTGATGGAAAAACAGGGACAATGTAAGCCTAGGAGGATTAGCACAAAGTCACACGCAGTGCGTAGGTGTGCACCAGGGACGAGTTTAACTCATTTCCAAAGCTCAAGAGAGATAACATACCCAGGATCATAGATGGATCAAAGGTCAAGGCCTTTGGCACTTAGAAATTATTCCAAGTTAGGAGGATGTGTAAGCCTGGGAGGAGAAGTGATAGTGATCATTAGATCCCATTGAGAATTCCCAATGAACGTCAGATCTGAGCCTGAGGTACGACCGGAATTGGATCAAGAAGAAACTACATGTTATTTAAAGAGAAAGGTGAAGCGGGGTTACAAAATCCCGAAAGTAGGAGGACAGTTTCAGATACTGGGAGTTGGAAGATTCGAGACTCTTCATCATCAGGAGTCACAGAATCGCGAAATGTGAAACACCAAAATCCTGAAAGCAGGAGGACAATTTTGGATACCGGGAGTTGGAAGAGTTAAGACTCTTCATCATCAGGAGTCCATGAATCGCGAAATGCGAAACGATGAAATCCCGAAAGAAGGAGGATAGTTTCGGATACCAGGAGTTGGAAGTGTCGAAACACTTCATCACAGAAATAATGAAATGCCAAAATCCTGAAATAGGCACATCAACAAAGAGTTTCACAGAACATGAAATAACTACATTTCGGAGTTTCAAATATTGGGAGATGGAGGAGTCAAGACCAGAGACTCTTCATCACAGGATTCTTGAAGTGCCGAAACATGAAATTGTAAAATGTAGTTTTGAATAAGGCTTCGTCACCGCCGGTGGTCACATCGGTGAAGAGCTGTAGAGAAGAGATCGAAGAGATAATCTCCTTTTTCGGAGTTTTGGGGATAGATAGTTGGAAGAGTCAGACTAACTTGCAACAAATTCACAAAACACGAAATTGTGAAATGCAGTTTCGAATAAGGCTATGGTCATAGCCAGTGGTCACATCTGTGGAAGATGGAGGAAGGAGCTAGTGCAACAAAGCTCCATTTAGGGGATCGTGACTTGGAGTGTCGAGACACTTAATCACATGAATGCCAAATTTCCAAATGCCAAAATGGTGAAATGGATTAATGTCTATGTAGTCGGTGTTCACCTTTGGTGGTCATGTAAGTGGAAGGATCTAGCATAGCTAGGCTCCATTTCAAGGTTCACACTATAACTACTAGAAACCACTGATGGTTTCTGCCAGAGGAATTGAAGAGACTTCTATGTAATTGCTAGAGGAGCTGAAGAGTCTCAAGGAATCTTCCAGTGGAATGAATACTGGTCATAGAGGTGATTGACAGATGGAAGAGCGATGAAGCCTATAACTGTAATAGAGATGTTGAGCTCGACTGTAACAGAGAAGAGGAAGAGTCTCAACTACTGGAGAGGAGAAGGAATCTTGGCATAACACCCAGTGATGATGGATGCATGGGTTTAATTGCTAGAGAAGCTAAAGAGTTGCAATGATGATCAGGTAGAGCACTTGACATGGGGAGAGCATGCAGAAGCATGGCGAGATAGCATGCACAAGGTGCATAGAGACTATAAGAATGCAGAACAAAGAAGAGACTATAGTTGTTGTTGAGAGTGATTCAGGTGTGTTGAAGGAGGCAGTGTGCAACAACTGAAATGCATATAAGAGGAATGGTGCATGAAATGAACATGGCGCACAGAGCATAAAAGGCATAAGAACAGAAAGCGCAAGGGATGAGTGAAGGAAGACATTGATGCAGGTAGAGCAGAGTAGTGATAAGTCTGGTAAGCCATTGATAAATATTGTATTACTGTAATAATTTTTAGTAGAAAATTTATAATCAGGGTGGTTGGGAGGTGCTAGGGAGGATTGTTGTCCTCAGAGGTTCAAGTGGGTGCTTGAACACAGGGAGTTGTAGCTTCCATCTAGTTGCAGCTATAAAAACCTGGGTTGCAGGGTGGTGCAAGGGAGAACTGTTGTTCTCTGTTGTATAGGTTGGTGCCTGTGTGACTGGAAGTTGGTGCTTCCATCCAGTTGGTTCTGGAAGATTTAGGGAGTTGGTGCTTCCTTCTAGTGGGTGCTAGAGAAACCAGGGAGTTGGTGCTTCCTTCTAGTGGGTGCTAGAGAAACCAGGGAGTTGGTGCTTCCTTCTAGTAGGTGATAGAGAAAATAGAGAGTTGGTGCTCTCAGCAAGTTGCAGCTTGCAATACAGAGGGTGTAGCCTCACAATGAGTTGGAGCTCATATGTATGATAATGTACAGAATGTAAAGATTACTTATCATATAAAGAAGAAGAGGTTTTTACCCTTTATGGGTTTCCTAAGGAAATATCTGTCTCTATATATTTCATATGTGAGAATGATGTTGAATGTTCTATTGGTTACCTCCCTGCATTATTGTGATTGTCATTAAGTGCTCTGCAAAGAATTTAAAATAAGCATAATTGTTTAAGGATGGTAACAATTGATTCACTCCCCCCTCTTAGTTGTACAACAATTGGTACTAGAGCCGAACCCTTTTATCTAAGGGTAGATCCTAGAGCTTAAACATGTCAAGCCATGAAGGAAATTCAACCAATAAGGCCCCTCTGTTCAATGGAACAAACTTTACCTTCTGGAAAGTTAGAATGAGAACCTACATAATGGCTTTAGGTGCAAATGTCTGGGATGTGGTAGATACTGGTTATGTAAAGCCAGTTGTACTAGCTAATAAGGATGACAAGCTAGAATTTAGCTTCAACACTAAGGTTATGAATGCCATATTGAGAGGGCTTGCAGAAGCAGAATTCGTAAAATTTATGCACCTAGGAACTGCCAAAGAAATGTGGGACAAACTCATTAGCAGTTATGAGGGTAATGAGAAGGTAAAGGATGCCAAGCTTCAAACCTACAGAGTACAGTTTGAACAAATGAAGATGAAATAAGATGAAACTGTTGGAAAATACTTTCTGAGAGTTGAAGAACTGGTAAATGCAATGAAAGAACTTGGTGAAAAAATTGAGGAACCTTCTTTAGTTCAGAAAATTTTGAGATCTCTACCAGATAGGTTCAACCCGGAGGTCTTTGCTATAGAAGAAATTAATGATCTAAAAACCTTGGATTTTGATCAACTTCTAGGAACATTGACTGCATATGAAATGAGAATAGTTAAAGATAAACCCACCTCCAGAGAAGCATCATTTAAGGAAGACAAGAATGAGGATTCTGAGCCTGATGAAATTGAAGCAAAATTTGTGAAGAGACTGAAGAAGGGATCGGGCAAATACAAAGGTAAACTGCCATTCAAATGTTTCAACTGTGGTAAGATGGGTCATTTTGCAAATAAATTTCCTCACAAAATAAAGGATCAGACATGTGATGATGAGGAGAAGCACAGACACAAAAATTTCTTTAAAGAGAATAATTTTAAGAAGAAAAGTATTTGTGTAAACAATGATGATGATCCTTCAGATGATGAAGACAATGACTCCTCTATTGAAGATAAACTAAATTACTTCATACTTATGGCCAAAGAGGATTATGATAATAAAAGAACAGGAAGTGAGGCTAATGAAGAAGAAGCTGTGGTTGATATGGAAGGAGAACTGATCAGTGCACTGGAAGAGATTGACAGACTCAGAATTAAGAATAGAAAGAAAAAAAAATTGCTGATACAGATCGAGAAAGACATTAAACAGCCTGATGAAGACATTTCCCTGCTAAAAGTGGAATTATAAGAGGCAAAGAAAATCAAGGACATTCTGAAACAACATTTATCAGAAAAGAAGGCAACACGTAATGATATGGAAGAAGAAGTAGTGGAAACTAGGAAAGAGTTGGAGAATTTTCAAGCCTTGTATCATTAGAATTTGTCAAGTATCAAAGCCTCAGAAGGATTAGCCACCATTCTGAATCAACAAAGGAATCTAAAGTTGAAAACTAGTTTGGGTTATGAAGAGGGATCAAGTAGTGATCATCCAAGTAATACATAACCTATCAAGTTTGTCAAATCCTCAAACATTGACAACAATCACTCTACAGCAACAAAGAAAGAAAATCATCCACCAAGAAGGAATGAAAGAAAAAATACTAGAACCAAATCTGTAGATTAGAGAGACTATCGGGATGAAAGAAATCGACCTCCTCAAAGAAGACAGACTTTTTCCAGGTACCAATGTTTTTTCTATGGATATTGTTTCTTTTGTTCTAACTTTGGTCATAAAGCTATAAATTGTTCTTTAAAATTAAATTATGAGCAATCAAGACATTCAAGGTATAGATATCTGCCACAACAAAGATCGAGACAACCAAGCAACAAACAACCTCAGACTATAAATCATGCGATGGCTGGGAAAATGATGCAGGTTAAACATAACCATAGTTATGAGCATAACAATCACTATGATCTTCTATTTAGTGAACCTGAATGTTTCATCTGACATAACTTTGGACATAAAGCTGCAGATTGTTGCTTAAGGAATTACAAGCCAGATTTGATCCCCACTACTGAAAACGTCAAGGTTTGGAAGAAGAAAGTAGATGACAGGTGTGGACTAGTGTTATCAGCCCAAAGACAAAAGAATCCCTGGTATATTGACAATGGATGCTCCAAACATATGACGGGAGACAAAGGTAAGTTTCTATCTCTAAGTGAAAGCAAATCAGGAAGCATAACCTTTGGAAATGATGCTCCAAGTAAAATAAAGGGTAAAGGGATGGTGAGTTTAAGTAATGGAAAAGGAAAATCCCAAGATGTTCTACTTGTAGATGGGCTGAAACATAATCTACTCAGTGTAAGTCAAATGTGTGATAGAGGATGTGAAGTGGTGTTCACATTCAAGGACTGCAAGATAAAGTCTGTAAA
>JASDQU010330453.1:0-12897 GCA_032191745.1 Picea mariana | reverse complement strand
TGCGAACGTGACATAGATGGGGAAGAGCAAGGAATGAATGGAAAGGTCTGAAAAGCTGTCGAACATGATTCAAAATAGGGTTACAGGGGATACTCAGGAGAGGTGAGTGTCCAACGGTCAAATTTTATGTACCGGAATTTTTTATTGCAAAACGTGTAAAACGAAAGAGAGCATGATGGGGCAGTTCATCGGCCGGTTTGTATATTTGCAGAATTCTGGGAAAGTGGCTAAGTATGGAATAGGGAAACAGTCGGTTGAGCTCGTTTTCATAATTGAGGATTGAATATTTCATGAACGAACCAACCCGATGACACACAAATGACATTGCATGATGTTTGAAATTAACACTCGGAAGGGATGATATAACCATCCGAAAATTTTGGTTTTATGCATATTAATGGGAGATCACCTCAAATCCTGGTTTAGCATTAATGCTTGCTAATTGCATATTTAGAAATAAGATCTTATATATACTTGCTAATTGCTAATTACAAAGGGCGCAGGCACAGGAAACAATGATTAGGAATTGGATATTTCTTGAACCCGCCAACCCAATGATCCGTGAAAGAAATTTGAAGAAATGGTGAAGTATGGAAAGTAGATGGACGAGATTCAAAATGGGGTGACAATAGTTCCACAGGAGACGTGAGGACCTGACGGTCAAATTGTATGTCTTGAAATTTTTCAGTGCAAAATGTGTACCATGGAAGAGGGCATGATAGGTAGACTATAATACATAAGACCGTATGATGTGAGTTCATTTGTAAATTTATATATCGCGGAAGTCAGGGTACTATTTGCAGGTCACAAAACAATAGAATTGCAATCTAGAGCCCACCTACATGGGAATCCGTGACCAAAGAAGTGGATGGGTATGGAATGGGGAAGCGTTCGATCAGAGTCACGATATAAAAGAATGAGTGAAAATGTGAACCCGCGAGTCCGCCAACCTGCACAACTAGAGATTTTCGAAGAAACGACTAAGTGATGAGAAAGATAAAGTACATGGAAAAGAGAAACGAGAATTTGGTTAAGTATAGAAGATGGAAAAGAAGGGTTAATATATTCACATCTGTAATAGATATCACATTTTCTAGAGAGATCTTTTCTGCATATTTCTCTAGAAGTTATATACTTATTGCATATACTTGGAAAGAAGTGCGAAGGTGGAGGGCACAAAAAACAACGACTAGGAATTGGAAATTGTCTGAACCTGCCAACTCGACGATCCGCGAAAGAGATTGCAAGAAATGGACGTGGAAAGTGGTTAGACGAACTTCAAAATAGTCTGACAAGGGTTACCGAGGAGATGTGAGGCCCAAATGGTCAAATTGTATTGATCGGAAATTTTGAGTGCATAATGTATAACATGAAAGAGGGGCTGATGTAGGATTTCGAAAGTCAATTTGTATATTGCAGAAGCCGGAGGGCTGTTTGTAGGCCAAGGAACACTAGAAGTGCACTCCGCCTGTTCAGGAATCCGCAAGAGAAAAAATTGGGTAAGTATGGAATTGGAGGTACGAAAGAGATTCCAAGAAATGGCGAAATATGGAAAGCGGACACAGGGGCTTCAAAACGGGGTGACAATAGTTCCTCAATAGACATGAGGACCCGAAGGTCAAATTGTCGGCCTCATAAATTTCATGTGAAAGATGTGTATCATGGAAGAGGGTATGATGTGGGAGTGTGGCAGTAAATTTGTATATCGCGGAGGTCCGGGTGTTGTTTGCAGGTGACAGAACAATGGAAGTGAAATATAGAGCCCACCTGCCCAATAATCTGTGATCTAAAAAGTGGCTAGGAATCGAATGGCTAGCAGTTGGCCAGAGTTGTGATATAAAAGAACGAGCAAAAATGTGAGCCCGTGAGTTGGCCAACGTGTGCATTGAGACATTTTTGGAAAAATGACTAAGTAACGAGAAAGAGAGAGTAGAGGGGAAAAAGAAACGAGAATTTGGTTAAGTATATAAGAGGGAAAAGAAGGTCCAATATATTCAAATCTGCAATAGATATTGCATTTCCTGGCAAGATCTTTTTTGTATGTTTATGGAGAAGTTGTATAGATATTGCATATACTTGGAAAGAAATCTGAAGGTAGGGGGCACAGGAAACAACAACTAGAGATTGGAAATTTCTTGAACCCACGAACTCAATGATCTGTGAAAGAGATGTCAAGAAATGATCAAGTGTGGAAAGTGGTTAGACAAGCTTCAAAATAGGGTGACAAGGGTTCCCGAGGAGACGCAAGGCCCTGAATGTCAAATTGTATATATCGGAACATTTTAGTGCAAAATGTGTAACACAGAAGAGGGGATGATGTGGGAGTCCAGAAGTAAATCTGCATATCGCAAAATTCAGAGTGTTGTTTGCAGGTCACAGAATAATGGAAAGTGCAATTTAGACAAAGGGGAAGCACTCGGTCGAAAAGCGTGAATCCGCCAACCCGCACAACAAGATATTTTCGTAAAAAAATGACTAAGTAACCAGAAAGAGAAACTACATGGGATAAAAGAGTAGGAAAATAGAAAGTCAGAGGGCAATTTTCGTAAGTGAGAATTGGTTTCAAGAAAGCCCCATTGTTGCAAAACCATCATTTTCTAGTAATTGTCAGCAAATGCTTTGTTGAAGATTAGATTTTATTGCAACTTGTGGGAGTAAGTGTGTTCTTGATACATTCTTCCATGACTGTAACATATTAACTTCAGTATTAAACTTCTCGCATGATGGGTTGTTAGCATTAAAGATTAATAATTCCATGTCTAGAAACAAGAATGACGATCTTGCTGCAACATTGTGATTTGGTGTTGCTATGTTCTATCTGCATTACAAATAGAATTGAACGTTGGTTTGAAACTGTCTGAAATTCATTTTTGTTTCCATAAAACCTGATGGATCGACACAGTGCATTGTCATATAATTGTTAAATGATCCATTTTAGAACAAATTACTTAAGAAAATACAATATCGAAGAACTATGAGACTATCGAACCATGCCAATGAGAAGAGGTGTTAAATCTAGAAAAGAAGTAGCAACCAAGATTCGAAGGAAATTTTTTTAATAGTAAAATCCATTAAAAAAAAAGAATACTGAGCATTGTATATCTATCCTTAGAAATTGGACCGAGTTCTTTTGGCCAAAACATTGAACATATTTTCCATAAACACAAGCATAGGATCTGCAACATGCAAGAGCCATCAAGATGCTCTTCAACATGCATACAAAAAATGATTACTATGTTTTTTTTTAGGAAATCCTTGCAATCTTCTCCTTGGTGGATCAATGTTTGGTGCCCCGATCTCAATATTTGTGGAAGACCTGAGCTGACAAAGAAACATGAGAGTGGGTTCGCAGTGTAATAAATCATTGGCTTGAAGCAGATGAACAACAATCCTGTGGTAAAATTGATAGTTCTCACAATATTCCCATGAGGAAGAAGACGAAAAATGTTGTAGGGAAAACAGAATATACCGAAACTGAAAGTTAGGACACACCAAGAAGCCACCTCCTCATAGTTGAAAACTTCAGGGACATAGGTTGCACGAGCAATTCCATAGGCCCAAATTATTCCATTCTAGGTGGAAGGAGATGACTAGTAGGAATATGCCTTGCACTAGTGGGAGTTATGGTCCTCATTCCCTAAGATGTTAATTGTATATCCAAAGAACATGACAGTGGTACCACAATTGAATAATTTTTTGGCTTGAAATATATCTCTGGGAGCATCAACATATCATTTCCTTACAATGAAATACTTCCACCTAGAACAAACTAATTTGGACCTTTGGAATTCCTACTTTCGAGCTGCAAAGCGGCTATTGCGTTTAGCATCGATTTATTTTATGAAACCCCTTCTTTTGGTTTTGTTAGGACCTCCACCATTGAGCCGGGAAGTGCTGCCCATTATGGTTGATTTCAATTTGGACGCAGGAGTGGGAACAATCTATGCATTTCCATCATCCATTTCTGTATCATCGTCCATCAAATCATCTTCTTCCAGCTCGAAATCCATCGCATCAACCTCTGTGCCAACCATCAATGCAGACGGGCAGGTTGTCTGAGAAGGTAGGGTTGCCTTGGAATTATTTGGCTTGAAATATATCTCTCGGTGCACCAAGGGACCATCTCTTTTTTTGCTCCTGGGCAGAGGGAAATGAGTAGTAAGAATATGCCCTGGAATATTGGAACCTCTGGCCATCATGCCCAAAGATGTTTACTGTATCTGGACAGAACTATTGCGGAACTGCTTCCATAAGTTAAGGATAATTTATGTTTTCTCTAGATGATGTTTGAAATGAAATTGGGGAGGGATAATATAAACCTTTGCAAATCTTGGTTTAATATGTATCAATGGAAGATCTCCTCGAGCCTTTCGCTGATCAATGACAATCTCCAGGGTTCATGCGTAATAAGTTGTTACCATTAAAGCTTACTAATTTGCATATTAAAGCTTACTATGAAGAGCGATTAAGAATTAGATATTTCCAAAAGGCGCCAACCATCCGACGCACGAAAGAGATTGCATCATGTTTGAAATGAAGGATAACACTCTTCTTCACAAATCTTGGTTTAATTCGTATTAATGACAAATCTTCTCCGGCCTTCTGGAAATTAATGACAATCTTAATGGTTCTTGCACTATGAAATACTAGCATTAAAGCTTAATAATTTCATATCTATAAGGAAGTATGAAGGTAGCGGGGATGGCGAAGAGCAGCTAAGCATTGTACATTTCATCCACCCGCCAACCCACGAAACAGATTCCAAGAAATGGCCAAGTATGAAAAGTGGTCAGGCAGGTTTCAAAAATAGGGTCACAAGATATACCTAGGAGATGTGAGGGGCTGATGGTCAAATTGTATGTCATAATGACAGATTTCGTCCATCAATTTGTATATCGCAGAATTTCAGGCGCCATTTGTACGTAGCGGAAGAGTGGAAGCGCAATGTTGAGCAAGCCTGGCCAGGAACTGACGATGGTAATAGTGGCCAAGTATGCAATGGACAAGCGATTGGTCAGACTCATGATATAAAAACATTAGACATACTCAGAACATGAAATATTGACGGGCTTGAAAATAGGGCCACAAACTCTACCCAAGAGACGTGAGGTCCCGATGGTGAAATTGTATCTACCCCAACTATTGAATGAAAAATGCGTAACACTAAACATGATACAATGACGAATTTTGAGGGTCAATTTGTATATTGCGGAACTTAGGGTGCTATATATAAAAGCAGGAGACATTTGGAAAAAGGACATATTTGGAAAAAGGACCAAGTAAACAGAAAGCGAAAGAAAATGAGATAAAGGGGAATTTGTTTGCTAATTTGTAGATCACAGAAGTTTGAGTGCTTTTTGGAGGCGACGAAACAATGGAAACACAATGTTGAACCCGCCTATCCGGGAACCCGCGATCCAAAAAGTTTGTTCAATATGAAATGGGGAAGTGGTCGGTCATGTTGGTGATATAAAAGTAACAATGAAAATATGAAGACGTGAATCCACCAACTCCCACACCTAGACATTTTCCGAAAACCGAGTAAGTAACCAAAAAGGGAAAGCAGAGGGAAAAAAGAAAGGGGATGGCAATTTTCGGAAGCGAAAATTGGTGTAATAAAGCCCCATTGATGGTCTTAATAGTAACTATGAAGTGCATTAAATATGTGAACATGTTCTTCAATGAAGGAATAGATACAATGAGCCATGCTTATAGTTTCCAGGATCTAATTGTATAAGAGAAGCGTCGAAAAGCTACAAGAAAATCAATTTTGGGATGTTTAAGTAAAGTTATTGTACTGTCAGCTTCACCACAAGTATAACAACGACGAAATTTAATTTTATTGTCCTCTTGTTGATATGATAGTTCCATTGGACTTCGCATAGTATATATTCTTTTATTTCAAATTTTTCCAGGAGATTAATTTTGCTAATTTCATTGATCAAGGAAAAGTGCTAAAAACGAGATAAAGGGGAATTTGTTTGCTAAAAGTCTGGGTGTTGTTTTCAGGTGGCAGAACAATGGAAACACAATGGTTGAACCCGCTTATCCGGGAACCCGTGATCCAAAAAGTTTGTTCAATATGAAACAGAGAAGCGGTCGGTCGCGCTGGTGATATAAAAGTAAGTGGAAATCTGAAGACGTGAATCTGCCAACTCCCGCACCTAGACATTTTCCGAAAAATGAGTAAGTAACCAGTAAGGGAAAGCAGAGGGAAAAAAGAAAGGGGATGTCAATTTTCGAAAGCAGGGATTGGTGTAAGAAAGCCCCATTGATGGTCTTAACAATAACTATGAAGGGCATTAAACATGTGAACAGGTTCTTCAATCAAGGAATAGATACAACGAGCCATGCTTATAGTTTCTAGGATCTGTTTGTATAAGAGAAGCATTGAAAAGCTACAAGAAAATCAATTTTGGGATGTTTAAGTAAAGTTATTGTACTGTCAGCTTCACCGCAAGTATAACAATGGAAAATTTGAATTTTAATGTCCTCTCGTTGATATGATAGTGGCATTGGACTTCCCATAGTATATATTCTTTTATTTCAAATTATTCCAAGAGATTAATTTTGCTAAGTTCATCGATCAAGGAAAAGTGATAAAAATGAGATAAAGGGGAATTTGTTTGCTAATTTGTAGATTGTGGAAGTCCGGGTGCTGTTTGCAGGCGACAGAACAATGGAAACACAATGTTGAACCCACCTATCCAGGAACCCGCGATCCGAAAAGTTTTTTCAATATGAAACAGGAAGTGGTCAGTCGAGCTGGTGATATAAAAGTAAGTGGAAATCTGAAGACGTGAATCCGCCAACTCCTGCACCTAGACATTTTCCGAAAAACGAGTAAGTAACCAGAAAGGGAAAGCAGAGGGAAAAATGAAAGAGGATGACAATTTTTGGAAGCGGGAATTGGTGTAAGAAAGCTCCATTGATGGTCTTAATAGTAACTATGAAATGCATTAAACATGTGAACATGTTCTTCAATCAAGGAATATATACAACGATCCATGCTTATAGTTTCGAGGATCTTCTTGTATAAGAGAAGCGTCGAAAAGCTACAAGAAAATCAATTTTGGGATGTCTAAGTAAAGTTATTGTACTGTTAGCTTTACCTCAAGTATAACAACGACAAATTTAAATTTTAATGTCCTCTCGTTGATATGATAGTTCCATTGGACTTCGCATAGTATATATTCTTTTATTTCAAATTATTCTAGGAGATTAATTTTGCTAAGTTCATCGATCAAGGAAAAGTACCAAAACGAGCTACAAACCACATTTGCGTCACATAGCTTATATTAAAGGGAAAATCATGTCCTCTATAGTCTTTAAGATCATAGAAAAACTGCGAAGATCCTGAATGTATTATCAATTTTCTAGATTGAAGCATACAACCAAGAACCAAGTAAACACCAAATGTATTGAAAGTTGAGGCAGAAGGCAATGCATGAACACAGAAGGCATCAAGAAAGATCCCAGAAAGTTCCATAGAGTAGTACGCATCGACCTTTGCATCAAATAATTTGATATATAAAAAAAACACATCGTGGCATTGGTTTTCTCTTACATTTGGTATATGTTCCCATGATAAAATAACCAGGGCCATGGGATATGAACACAAGTCTGCCAAACACAAGACACCACAAAACCAGTGGAGCTTTGCCACTGTACGCTAGCTATAACCAGACCTCAAAATGGGGAACAAGAAAGTTTCCGATTACTATTTTACCATTAAGCAAGATCACTATGGACATTTTCTTCTAATAGTGCCATGGTCTATCACTACCAGTTTTAACAATGCCAAATTTCCAATATTATTGGAAATGCCTGATGGTTCTGCCCAGAGGAGAAAGCTATTTCAACAGTTCAAAGGATGGGCATGAGTTATTTACAGTTGGATACTTTTTATGGGGTTTTCTCTCATGCTTCCCATTTCTGGACTGAACAATCTTATGCACGTATACATCACCAACAACCACACCTGCCTGTATGAATTCCAATGCCCGAACTCCCCAATCTCTATAGCGAGATATGAAAATATCAATCTCATGTTTCAATCCATACTGAGTCCTTTTTTTTCAATTAGGGCATCGAGAAAATGCAGACACCATACCATAAATGCATAGTTGGAGACCATTTTTTTTTATTCGGGCACCCAAAAAAAATGTAGAAATCCTTCCATGGCTATATAGTTGGAAAATAATTGTCCAATTTGGGCACCCAAAAACGTGCAAACTCCTTCATCAAAGCCACAACCAGCCACCATTTTTTTTTTATTTGCACACCACAACAAATATGCAAAATTCTTACTGGGAGATGCAAAAAAAAATCAAAATAACAACATTGATTGCATTTGTAATTAGATTCTCCTTGTTGTTTCAAGTGCACAAGAAGAGACAAAATATTTGGAAAGAGAATTTTACAGCTATAGATGTAAACTCCGAAGAACTCGATTCCACTAAACATTCATCTGGGTGTTGAAGAAAAATTACAGACACACATCACATATTTTCGTTTCCTGCTAAAGCTTGATATATATATATATATATTCAGCCGATATGCAATATTGCATTGTCCTCATTTAAGGTAAATTTGCTATGTATCCAAGAGTCGTGTAGAATGTAGACATTGTTTGACTTTTTCTGTAGGTATGCTTCATATGACAATTCTACTAACCCATGAAGCACATCTTATAACAGAGGCTGTCTAATTGTTCAATGCACGGTTGTGTTGCCCATGGTTCAGATGGCAGCATTGAGGCAATGTCTATATATGTATGGACATTTTTCACTGCATCACATACAATTCGTATCATCTCTTATGAAATCAGAAGCAAAAGAAGGAGAGTTGCATTTCACACATACATGCTCAAAGGGGGTTGAGTAGCATTTGCTACAACCAAAACACCTTCAACCTGGAAACGTGAGCATAACAGTTAATATATTGAACAATATAATATACAACTGCACCTAAAAAAAAACTGCAGAAATTTGGTGAAGCTATTTGTATGAGAAAAGAGAGGATGAATCTGTAGATGTATATGCACAACAGTTGTAGAGCTAGTTAGTTTCTTGAGATCCTGTACTATGTCTGCTCGCAATTCTGTTACAAATGTTTCTTGGGTTGTGCGAAAGATCCTTTCTTTAACATCTCTTTTCTTTGTTATATTTTTGAAGAGCATAAGTGGAAATTTCCCTTTATGCAATTGTTGTTCCATTGACGAAAACAAATTTGAATAGGTATAGAACAATTGCAGCTACAACATGGAACAATGCAATATTTTTTGTAACTTAACTGAGATACATGGACATGTGAAAGTAAAGGACAAAACTAGATATGGAGAATGGTACCATTGCCTTGTCGTTGTTTGACTCTCCATATTTTATATGGAGAATGTGTTGCGAGCCAAGTTTTCTCGCGAGTGTGACAACTGTGCTAATGGTTTCGATTGGGTAAATGTCATTGCTCTGTGCCAGTTGGCTGATAGTTGCGCCCAGAACGAAACAATATTCTGAACAAATAGTGGGAATTTTTTTCACAATACTTATTTCTTTGAGGGAAATAATCCAATCATAATCACCATGGTCATATATTGTTTTGGTCAGTATATTAAAATTTGTAATGGATATCCCATTACCTGTCAATATCTTTTCTGCATGTTTCTGGACAAGTTGTGTAGGAATAGTCAGTGTGACTGTCATCATGGCCTCCTTGTCTGTCATGTTAGCACACATAATGGATCTAGTTTTGTTTTCCTTGTCCAAGTAGGTGTTATAGATGACCATTATGTCCCCGATGAACACTTGTCCAGTTTGGCGGATGTTCAAGCCCTCTATTGATAGTATTTTGGGGGTTACAAGTTTAGACATGGTGACAATTTTTGAACATGAAAAGTAATGTGAATGGTAGTGTGCATTATTTTTTTGCTTTCTTTTTTTCTTGGCATAAATGTACAAGTAGATGCACAACTTGGATGAACTATGGAGCCAGAGTTTTGCAACCAAACCTCTTAGTCTGCGGAACTTGCACTATGTTCGACGTCTCGCTTGCACTTGTTGATACTTCTTGTGAACTGCAAAGTATGTGTTGCAGATGACATCAACATATTCACAATGCCATAGATGAATAAATAGATGAGGATATTTGTTTGGTAAACATATGAGGAACAAAATGTATGCATCTTTACCTTTGGCCTTGTCGGTCTACTAATGCTTGGGATGATTGACTGCTCATGGCCATGTCACTAGTCCAACTTTTTCTGATGCACGCATGTGATAGATGAACATAAGAAGGACTAAACAAGCATATGCATTGTATATTGTACCTATTTTTTCTTAATTTCACATGCAGGGTCGAAGGAGATGGAATACAAAATAAGGTGTCAAGGGATACTCAAGAAACATGAGGACCCAAGGGTCAAATTGTATGCCTCAGATTTTTTGACTGAAAAAATGTGTAACAGTAAATAGGGCATGATGGCAGGGTATGATGACCAATCTGTATATTGCGGAACCTCTGAAGCCAGAGGCACAATATTGAACCCGCCAGCCCAGCACCCACAATCAACAAAGTGGGTAAGTATGGAATAAGGTAGAAGCATGACCATAAATGTGAACCTGTGAGTCTGAAAACCCTTGCACCAAGGCATTTTTGGAAAGACGACTAAGCAGAGCAATCATAAAGAAAAAGGGATAATAGAAAATTGAAAAATTAGAAATGGGGAGGGCACAAAGGCCCAATTTTGCCAAATCATCATTTTCTAGTCCCATATTATATGCCCCCACCCGTTTTGTATGTTTAATTTACTAGCACAATTGGTATACCTTTTCGAAGATTGTACCACCGACCCCTCTGCTGTCGCATATAAGAATTCATCTTCTTGTCCAACCAATTTGTTTATTTCAAGGTAGAAACGCCAAATATATAGTGGACATGTATGCAAGTTAGTATGTAGAAAGACTTGTAAAAGAAATAAATACAATTCTATTTATTTCAATGTAGCAGAAAAGAAAATATGATTCACATGGGAATATGCAGAAAGATACGTAGTATATACATACAATAAAAAAGGTGCAAAGCAGTAGAACAAGTAGAACAAATACACAGATAATAACTGAAATACTAAACAATGGAATATGAAATAAGAGTACATGTATGCACCTCTGTAACTCCTCCTCTACATTTGCGCCAAAGAGTCCATCGTCCTCTCCAGCCACTCTATTTGTTTAAATGTATCAATGCAGGAAACATACAATGTACATGAAGGGAGTTAGTATGCAGGAAGACATGTAATGAAGATAAGTTATTATGTAGGAAGGTACGCAATATCTACATACAATAAACTAGGTGAACACATATACAAACAATAAATGAAATACAAAACAACAGAATATGAAATAATAGTATAAACATGTACCTTTGTATCTCCTCTTCCACTGCTGTAGTTAAGACTCCTTTGTTTTCTCCAGCTATTCTGTTTGTTTGGATGTGGGAATGCACAAAATACAATGAACATGAATGGAAGTTGGTATGCAGCGGAGAACAAGTAATATGTACATACAATAAATCAGAATCAACGAATACAATAAAATATAGTTAGAAACATGAACCTTTGCTTTTCTCCATCCATGGTTGTAAATATATAAAGTTATTCCCTACCCAAAATATACTACAAGTGATAAAATATTAATAAATTGCATCACCATAGCTAAATGATTTTGGCTTTCTGTGGCAAAGTATCCAGATATGCTTCCATACATGGAAATATAATTTTGCAGTGTCTTTGGTGTACATATCATATCTCAAGTACAAGACAAATTGTATCATGGTCACACCAGTCTGTGTAGAGGATAAAGAAGTTGTATTGTGATATGGGCACATTTCACCATATATGGTTAATAAGTGTGTTTTTCACATGTTTTATTTTAACAAAAAGACATTGGATATTGCAATTGCACATGTAGTTGTCCAATTATTTCTTATGCCACTACTTTGTATCATGTCAAGACTGAAGTATCAACAAAATTTTACATCAGAACAGGTGGGAAAAGAACATGTGCCAGATCTTGACTTCCCAGACATGACAAACAACACAACCGAAGGTCCACTCACGGGTGCAGGACCTGAAAACCACAAAGCGCCAAAAAAAAAACCTAGCTCCAACTGTCATCGTAGGACCCCAACCCTGCAAAGATGAAGTGAACAAAAGAAAACAACAAGCATCAAACCAAAGAGAAAGCACGAACATGCCCAACTATAGCCCCAGGGCCCCAAACTCATAAACTTGAGCTAAACAACAACAACCAGCAACCGATGAACCAACGGACCAATGAACAAGCAACAACCACCGAACCAATAAACAACATATGTATCTCCAACGATTACCAAACTGTAGCTGAAGCACAGAAGGAACCAGAAACATATGACGAGCATGCCAGTAGAAATAAACAAACATTCTTACTTGCAAACTGCAAACACTGAACAACAAAGAAGGAATAGAAAATGAAATTATGGCATCGAAACTTACTCTGAAACAATGAACGGAATAAGCACAGGTCGAACAGTGGGTGTAGCACCTGGACCTTGCAAAGTAAAAAAATAAAAACAGATCCAACTGCTAATGCAGGACCCCAAACTTGCAAAGTTGAACCAAACAACAACAAGAAACAACCGGCGAACCAATGAAGAAGAAGCACCCACCAAACCAATAAACAATGTATGTAGCTTCAACGATGACGAAATTGTATTCCAAGCCTAGAAGAAGTATGAAACATACAATGCCTATTCAATTGGTGGTGGACAAGAATATTGTTCAAATTCACTGCAACATTGTATGGAAAATTTCAAGGAAAAATGTAGTCCGAGAAGCCTATTTAGGTAAACATTTAAGGCTGTCGG